>JAQFXU010000830.1:0-39387 GCA_034693705.1 Spatulosminthurus flaviceps
GTCGCCATGCATACAAAAACGGATATATATGCCTTGTAATTTTTATTTCCCTTGGCCTTGTGCACTCGGAGTGTCAACGGGCCAGCAAAGTCGACGCCAACCTTCAGGAATGCTCGAACTGGTTGAACTCTTGCTAAAGGCAGCTCTCCCATGAGTTGTGTAGGACTCTGGGGGTTGAATCTTTGGCACTTCACACATCGCCGTATCTGCAACCGAACTATCCCTAAGCCGTTTATGATCCAAAACCGTTTTTGAATACTAGCCAATACCAACTGAGATCCACCATGCAATGTAGCCTGGTGGTAATGCAAGATGATCAAATTAGTCAAGTAATGGTTTTGTGGCAAAAGAATTGGGTTACGATTCCACATTGATATTTTATCCTTGGCCAAACGTCCGCCAAAACGCAACAGCCCAATGTCATCAATGTACGGATTGAGACATCTTGATTGCAATGTTTTTTGTCACGTAAGCATCGAATTTCATCAGCAAACATAATATTCTGTACTAAACGAATCCTAGTTATCAATGCTGCTGTAAGTTCGGATGATGAAAGAAAATTATGATTGCGTTCGTGTTTAGGTACTCGACAATTATTAGCAAATCTCATGCAGTATGCTGTAACTCTTTGTAACTGTATGAGCGATGAAAATGATAAAGAAGTCCATGATCATCCTGTAAAATGTGAAGAACCGTGACATTCTTTCGAGCCTCAGTTAACGCGTCCTTATGCTGCATGAGTTCAGCTTCACCTGGCTTCTTAAAGTCAGTAACTTCCTTGAGCCAGACAGGACCTTCCCACCAAAGTGAATGGTTGACTAATTCCGAAGTACTAATTCCTCGGCTGGCACAGTCTGCAGGATTCTCCAACCCAGAAACGTGGAACCAGTTCATAGGGAAGAAACTCCTGTATTCTTGAAACCCGATTAGCCACAAAGGTATCCCACCGTTTGAGATGTTTTGCTAACCATGCTAGTACCACGGTTGAATCAGTAAAGCCGTACATAGATTCAGGTTGAGCCAAAAATGATGATGATACAGTCTGCATTAAATGAACTAATAGCAAAGCACCATTAAGTTCAAGCCTTGGTAAAGATATTTGTTTTAAGGGAGCGATTTTACTCTTAGCAGCAACCAAACGAATGGAGTAGTTTCCGTCCTCCGACAAATAACGTACATACACCACAGCAGCCTTCGCCTTTTCGGAAGCATCCGAAAATCCGATTAATTGATATGCAACTGCTGGATTGCTCTTTACACATCGTGGGATCTTAATAGTTTCCAAAACTATTAAATTCTCCCTGTACTCAAGCCATTGCCTTTCAATTGATTCAGGCACTGGATCGTCCCATTATGTCCCACTGGCTGCATAATCATTTTTGTAACGATTGTAACCGGCGAAAGTTGTCCCAATGGATCGAATATCTTCGCTGCATCGGAAGATATGGTCCTTTTTGTGACAATTTTATGAGCTGGCGGCAATACAACTTTAAACCAGAACTGATCTGAAGCTGGAAGCCAATACATGCCTAAAGTCTTGATTGTGTCATCTTCGTCTATACGCAATGGAACTTGCGTCTCCCGTTGATGGGGTAGCAATGTCGAAAGTAAAGCGTCATGATTGGCTGACCATTTTTTTTAGTTCCATACCCGCACTTTCTAGTAGCTTTAGCATTTGACGTTGGACTTCAATGGCTGCTTGCAATTCGAACTGACCCGACATTAAGTCATCCATATACAAATCCCGCGCTGCTACGACAGAAGCCTGTGGAAACGGTTCCTTTCCTTTTTCTGCGAGGAACTCTAAACATCGTTTGGCTAAATAAGGTGCCGGAGAGGTGCCATAGGTCACAGTTGTTAGTCTGTAGTCTCTAATTGGTTGATCAGGTGACTCCCTCCAGACAAGTCTTTGAAATTCTTGATGTTTAATGGCCACCCACATCATTCGGAGCATCTTACAAATATCGGCACAGTAGGCGAATATGTACATACGAAAGCGGACAAGAATGGTGAAAATATCATCCTGTAACTTTGGACCTACAAGCAACAAGTCAATTAATGAAGCACCAGAAGAAGTTTTACTTCAAGCGTCAAATACCACCCGACATTTAGTAGTTGTACTGGACTCCTTGATTACTGCATGGTGAGGTGAGTAGCAAACATCGTTAGGTGGTTTTTGTATTTCTTCAACAGGTACGAGTACCATGTGACCCAGCGATTGGTACTCCCGCATGAAACTCACGTATTGTTGTTTCAGATCAGTCTTTTTCTCTGACGAGCGTTCCATTTGATTCAGTCTACGAACTGCCACATCTCTGGAAGCGCCTAAACAGTTTCAGTGGTTCTAAAAGGCAATTCCACTACAAAACTTCCATCCTTGTCTCGAGTTGTAGTTTTAAGGAAATGGTCCTCGCATTGTTTTTTCTCCTTGGTCAGAATTACAGCAGGCGGATATTCTTCCAAACTCCAGAACCTTTCCAGTAGTTCATCCAACTTTGTGTCACAGCAAACATGATTTACCGATGCAGACTGAATATTTTGTGAAGGACAGGTACCACCTACGATCCAACCAAATATAGTTTCTAGAGCCACCGGCGTATTATTCCCCACATTGATAACTCCAGAACAAATAATACTGAATAATACATCCGCTCCCAAAAGAATATCAATTCTTCCGGGCATACGAAAAGATGGATCAGCAAGAGCCAAATTGGACAAGTGTGCAGTCTCCGCAGTGTTACATGCCAGTCTAGGTAACGCTCCTGTTACTCTCGGAAGCACGTAAGCATCAACATTAATTTTTTTTGAGAACTAATAGTCAATTGTACCAATCCTTTGGATGTTCCAACAGCATTGGTTCCTAAACCGTAACTCTTGTACAAATCTCTCAGTGACAAAACTAACATCAGCACCAGGATCAATAAGGGCTCGGTAAGTTTGTGATTCACCAAAATCATTAGTGACTGTGACAAGGGCTGTGGCTAACAGAGCTCGTTTCACATCGCCTTGATGCATAGTGGTATGAGCTGCTCCTCTTCCTGTCTCTGGCTTATTATTATTAGCGCGTTGATCAATGTGTAATAAACTATGATGCTTTTTCTTGCATTCTTGCAGGTGGATTTTGACAAGCATTTGTCGATAAAGTGATTGGAACGAAGACAATTAAAACACATCGAGTGCTGCTTTGCTAATGCTCTTCGTTCAGTCGGTGAAGAATCAGCAAACTTCTTACACGCGTATATAAGATGAGATTCGTTGCGACAAAGTGGACAGGCTCCGTCAGCAGAAGCTTGATGAGCAAATACTTTCTTAGTTTTGTCAGTTCCGCCACTGTTGCCGTTGTTGGATTGACCACTTACTTTTCCCTTCCCAAATTTGGATGAAGTCAGCACGGCTGCCCTATTATCGAGAAATTCGAGAAGTTCCGACAATTTGGGAAGTTTCTCTCGTCCGATGCGAGTCTCCCAAATCTTGTTCGTTTCGGAGTCAAGTCGACTCGCTATCATAAAAACGGCTAAATCACAATCCTCCGAGATTGGTCGATTTAGCGCTTTCAGTGCCCCCACAACAGATGAAGCAGTGTCCACTAACTTTCGCAGTTCCGTGGCAGAGTTTATCTTTATGACAGGCATGTCTATGAATCTGATCAATTGTGATTTAATCAGTTCTCTAGTGTTGTGATAACGTTTTTTCAACTTATCCCAAGCTTCTTTGTAGTTCGCATTGGAGATAGGATAGGAAGCCAGAAGTTGTTCCGCCTCCCCCTTTACCAGGCTTTTAAGATATTGAAGTTTCTGTGCATCTTCTAAATTCATTCTTCCAAATTCTAAATCTTCTAAATGTGAATGCTCGATGTAAACAGATCAGAGAAGAGAATCCACTCCAACAAGTTGCCAGAAAAAGTTGGAATGTCGAATTTCGGTAAGTTGACAGTCGTATTATTAACAACATCAGCTCGGTTGGTATCCCCTCGCGACTGTCGTCTTGTACTTGTTGGCTGTTGTTGCGTCTGTTGGCATGGAAACCTTCGTATGATTTGTTTTACTTTGACTTTCAACAGGTCAAATCGGTCAGCAACATCGTTGAACTGCTTCTTATGAGCTGCAGCATTTTTGGCAGTACACTTGGCAAATACCTCATCAAATAGGATGTTGAAACCCCCCACCCAAAGTTCATCAATCTGATCCTCGTAAACAATGGCGGTATCCAAATCCCAACTTTTAACCTGGTCTTCATCATCAAACTTATTTTCGAGTCTGGTTAACTTCCCCTTAAGCAGCTTTCTCCTACCTACAAGTTCTTCCATTAACGAAGCCAATTAGGAATCTTTTAATTTTTTAATCCCAGTCTGGAACTTTTATTTGCCAAGATCCGGCTCGACGGACCAATGTAGGATTCCAAAATTAGCTAAAGTGATCGTTAGTTTGATTAAGATGCAGCAATAATAATTCGCCCGAAGATTGGGGATTATTATAAACGAAACAAACAAGAGAGAAAATTTAATGCGTGTGAATAGTTCGATGCTTTAGAACAGACTCCTAGAAGAAAAGTATTGTTAGTTATGATTAATGCTAAAATGAGTTAGTGGTGATGGTTTGCTATCATCAACATTATGATGGTGGTGGTGGAGCTGGGAAAGAAATAACAGATTATTTCTAATTATTAAACTAAAGATAGAAATGCTGTAAACAAAAAGTGATCACTAGGAACATGAACGGTAACCTAGCACTTCCTAAATAAGATAAATTCAGAATCCTTCATCCTGCCCCTATTGAAATGTAATTTCAATTATCATCATGAATCGGTAAAGGGCAAAGTTTAGATAACGGCCGTTTGAATTCTCCATCCATGGTCTTTATAGTAAACACTCGAACTAATCCAGCTACAAATAAATCGTTCGAGAACCATGGAATATATGACGGAATATTTTTTAAATGCGTGACTTGTTACTGAACTTGTATAGCAACCAATTTAAATTGGAGTTCATTAGTTGAATGCTTATCATGCTACAATTTGTATATTTAAATAAATACATACGTATACATTTATCGAAAACATTGAAAATGTAATCGCAATGTAAAATGTATTTAAGCATAAAAAGATGATAGTTATAGAATAAAACCTATTGTATCTCTCTTTAGGAGACAAAGTTTGGTATAATTCCTACTACTATACAGTGATACAGGAACAGGTGGAAATTTTAATGTAAACTGATAGATTATGCTTTTGTTAATTTTTTTTGCAAGCCCTACTGAGTGAATGAGGCTTGCTCGAATGGGTAAGTAGGCCAGTGGAGAAGAAGGAAGGCAGGATCGAGTAAGGAATAAGAGCTACTGGCAAACAATTCCCTCACTATCGTTGACTATACTATACATACCAACCACCGCCTTCTATGCATTTCCTTTTTAGCTTTCCCACTCTCCAATTTCAACTCATTGTATAATAAATGAGAATGCTGCCGTACTGGTATGTGTCGACTGGAGAGAATCTTCTTTCGGTGTGTGCTACCCAATTAGATGATATAATTGTTTTAATTGTCACACACTCAACTTCTCTCTAATGGACTGCACAAGAACAAGAAGAATTATTGTTACGTCTAGAAACCCAGGATTTCTTCCCTTGAGGTGAATTTTTTATGCAAAACTCAGAATAATTTCCGATCAGGTGCCATAAAAAGGTTCCCATAACCATGAAATAATTAGCTAGCTCGCCAAAACTCACTCAGTTTCGCCAATTATTTCTTACAAATAAACACATGTTATGTATTACCATCTCATCCTACAGAAGGTTAAAATTTACAATGGATTCAAATTTTTTAAAAATTCAGGTTTAAATGACATGACCGTAGCTGACGTCGCCCTACGCGAAAGGCTTAAATTATCACGAAGCAAGGATTTTTGAAATACGATTCATTGAGTTTCGCCAGATGTAGTAACCTATGCTATGGTTCAATGTTTTATGATTTTATGTGAATTTGGTATTAGGAAATGAAAACGAGAGTATTGAAAGTTCAATTATTTCCAAAGTGCTTCTCACTCCTTCTATTTCCCTACGATTTCTGCATTCTTGCATCTCTATCCCCAAGATTTGTGCCTTGTGCCGTTTATCCTAATCACCGTTATATCCTCTTTCCTATTTTTAATTACATACTGTCTTTCCATAACATTTTGTGGTTGTAAGAGCTAATTCCGCGGACGAGATTTCCGCAGAGATAATTCCGCCAATACGTAACGACAACTCCGCCGACGTTAATTCCGCCGACATTAATACAGTCACCAACAATCATCATGATCATTGAGACCACAACTCCGACCATTGTTTGATGATACGGAGCAAATCCTAGACAACGCAGAAGTTTAAAACTACCATAACCACAATCCACAGTATATAGATAGTAACACTTTGTCACAATGGCATTCCATCAATCGAATCCTTTAAAGTCGAAATACTAAAACTGAACGTAAGCTTCATTCAGTGGCATTAACGGCTAAGACTAAATTACCCAATCATTTAGATTACTAAAACAACACAAATGAACATGCCATAACCAAACACTGAAAGAATTGTCAGAAATCAGAATAGCAAAAATTGCGAAGTGGAGCGGCTGGGGCTGCTCACTTACGCGCATCACTCTCCTCCGCATCCTGTTCTCAACTCTTCGCTCATCAAATCCACTTTCCTGCTCACAATCACCTACATTTCCGGTCGAAGCTTCCAGCTACGTTCCAATGTCAGACGCTGAACTCCCAGAAAGTGGTTCTAATAATTTAGGTTAGGTTAGGTTTCAATTCCCATTCCCAGAGAGTGATTCTTTTAATTAAGGTTAGGTTAGGTTTCAATCCCCAAAGAGTGATTCTTTTAATTAAGGTTAGGAGAATTCGTTGGAAAGAAAAATATTTAAACTTTGCCAGTTTGTGAGCATTTCTGTTCACATTAGCAAAGAGTTTACCTAAGAAATAGTCTCTTAAGTTCCAGTGTATTTCATACAGAGGAAACAAAAACACACCTCGAATACTTTTTATTTCAAAAAATTCAATTTCCTCTTCCCATGCTGTCAACCTACGTAAAGTTAGATAGTGGTAAGGAGTAAAAAGAAATGGCAAGAAAAAGGCTTTTTCCAGAGTTTTCCCCAATCAATATCCCAGGAATCCTAATAGATGACGAACATACGCAATACAAATGGGACTTGGGGTAGAAACGGCAAGTGTTGCCTACCGTAAACACATACAAAATGAACTTTCCATCTCGTAAAACTATTTTTGTTTCACATAAACTTAGCACTGAGCTAGTAATTTGGTGCTATGGAAAAACACTGTTTTAGGATACTACTAGTTCAGTGGTAATTAAATAACGATTTTTATACCGAATGGTGGAACTTTAAATACGACCAAGTTGGTGTCGTCAAGAAAATATGCATATACTAGGCTTGAGTATTCAAATTATTTGTTATTCCTGGCTAATGAAGAAAAAACTGAGATGGGCCAATGTGAGTGGATGATGGCTTTGTATTGCACCGTTAGTACTAGGCGAGGAGGCATTTGCTTATCGAAAAAATACCTGATCGCCTTCCTGGCGATATAAATTATTCTAATGCCTGAATTAGGTAGAGAAAGTTTTAAAGTTGAATGCCACATCTGACGCATTGGACAGTGAATGTTTTTTTCTGGGTGGGTGAAAGTTAAGATACCTAAGCCTCACAAAAAATGCCTAATTCCAACCCAAAATTTGACTACCCCATGTACAGCCCAAAGAACGGTTCTAGGCTAACTGCCCCGAAGGACAAATGCCCCGGGGACAACTGCCACCCGGACGAGTCGCACCGGACGACTGGCACGTGGCCATTTTCCACCGACAAAACTGCCCCATTGGCTAACTGCCCCGTTGGCTAATTGCCCCGTTGGTCAACCGCCCTGTTGGCTAAATGCCTCGGTGGGTAACTCCCTTATTGGACAACTGCCCCGCTAAATGATCCCAATGATCTTACCATAGAAATTAACCTAACCTAACCTAACCTGATCTTACAATAGAAAGTAACCTAACCTGATCTTAGCATAGAAATTAACCTAACCTAACCTAACCTGATCTTACCATAGAAATTGACCTAAGCTTACCTAACCTGATCTTAGCATAGAAATTAACCTAACTTAACCATACCTAACCTGATCTTACCATAAAAATTAACCAAACCTAACCATACCTAACCTGATCTTACCATAGAAATTAACCTAAACTAACCTTGCCTAACCTGATCTTACCATAGAAATTAACCTAAACTAACCTTGCCTAACCTGATCTTACCATAGAAATTAACCTAATCTAAGCTTATATATAACCTGCTCTTAGCATAGAAATAAACCTAACCTAAGCTTATCTATAACCTACTCTTAGCATAGAAATAAACCTAACCTAACCTAACATAATCTAACCCGGTCTTAGCATAGAAATTAACATTGCACTTAGTATACAAAATATAAATTCATTTATCAAGCAGAATATCATTGCACTTAGCATACGAAATAAAAAATCATTTATCATGCAGAATATCATTGCACTTAGCATACAAAATATAAAATCAATTGTCATGCAGAATATCATTCCACTTAGCATACAAAATATAAAACCAATTGTCATGCAGAATATCATTGCACTTAGCATAGGACGTGGGCATTAGCCGGCGGGGCGTTTAGCCAACGGGGGAGTTAGCCAACGAGGCAGTTATCCATATCCATCGGGGCAGTTATCCAACGGGGAAGTTGGGCAGACAGCCGGAGGTGCAAATGTCTCCAATTTAACGGGGGAACTGTCCGGGGTGGCAATTAGCTATGTGGCAGTTGGCCCCATGGCAGTTGTCCTAGGAGGCATTTTACGGGGTGGCACTTAGCCGGACACGCAAAGAACAACCAACTTGGATTGTCTCACATTAGTTTTGGTATGCATTCTTGTTACATGACCTGTAATACCTATTCCAATATAAACTGGCGGAACTATCAGGATCTCACACCACATAGCATACAATTTCCCTAATAATACTTTTTCTAATCCAGTTAGAATAGCGTATGCTTTCTAGCTGTCATCATTTTGTAATCATCTATAATCTCAGAGAATGTCCTGCAGGCACGAATAACATGGTTGCGATGGAGAAAATCTGTTGTAAAAATAAATTCCTCATTGTATTTCCTCATTTTGTAATGGTAATTTTGACGACCGCTTTAAACAATGATTTAATGATTTACGTCTACATAATTGCTAAACACATAATATGACAATACGAATCCACAATGCATCTGCATATTACAAAATAAATAGCTTTCCAACTTTAAAAGGATATATAGTTCCAGAGGGCTTTTTGAGCAAAGCCCTTCTCTCTTGCAGCTTGTCTCACCGAAAAGTTGACAGTGACAAATTTTCTCAGAAGTAAACTAAAACAAGATTATGAGCAAGAACAATGCCAATTTCGATGGTATATTTAATACAACATACCAATTCTAAATCTGTAATCAAGCCCTGGCCTTGGCATTCGTATCCTGATTAATAATGACAATCTTTCAACTTGTAATGAAATAGCTTAAAATAGAATGCATTATATAATCGAAAAATCGGGCTCCTTATATGTAGCAGCGAGTCATATTCCTGTTTGTTCGTGGATGCTACGGATCAAGTCCTTTGGAGCACCTATTACAGACGCTCCAATTAAACGGCTTACTGCTACAAGTTTCACCGAATGAATTGCTTTTCGTATTGAGCAACTGATAAAGAAAATTTACATAGTAGGCCTTTAGCCAAGCGTGTTAAGACACGCAGAGATGTAGTTCGAGACGTACATCAATATATATATAATTTTCAAAGTGATCGGTAATCAGTACATGTCACGGGGTGCTGGTGCTATGTACACATGTGGGTATGTACTTGAGGTAGAAACACACGCTACAATGGCTACAATATTAAAGTACTTAAGTACTATAGAAGGAAATATAAAGTTACGAAATACCCAGGACAGTGCAAATCAACGGGCAAAGCAAACCAATCAGTGCTAATGCATATGTAAGATGAAAGATGATATACCTGTGAGAAGAAGTATTTAAGGAGTGAGTAATGACTAAGCAGGGCTTATGTGTAAATCATAGGAAAAGTGGCAATGTATGACGTCCGGTGTTTTTGTGAGCTCGCAATGTAAAGTCAGTTGGTAGTTGGCTTGAGCTGAGACAATAGCTTCAGCTCCAAGAGTCTTAGGTTAAGTAAGCCTAGCTAAGTCAATGGTCGTAAAGTCGTAATTGTTGGTCTGACCAGAGTAGAGTCAATTACTCTTGATCTCGGGTAATGCTATACACGTCAGCAGGAATATCAATAGTTCTGCTGAGTGCGTTACCATACGCCCACTACGAGCAGCAAATACCATGAAATTGCATTTGATGTATTTTTAAGTAAATAATTTAACAAGTAAACGGTGACAATGGAATAAAGCATACGATAAAGATAACATGCAGGCTGAACCGCCTAGCTTAAAAACGGAACGTAACGTATATGCCAAATTTAAAGGCTTAAGATGGTTGACAACTCTGTAAGACCTACGGGTATGTATCGGAGTGTAAACCCACATTTATATGACAAATTAAGGTATAATAACTACTAATATAATGTGTGTTAAAATGTAACTGTAATTCCTTCTTGGTGCCCAGCAGCAATTGATGAAACAATATTTACAAATTTTCAAATGTTTTTCAGATCTCGTGTAAAACTTCTACGCCAGTTTGCTCAGGAGCCTTCACGGTACCAAAGTACCAATACTAAGTATTTAAATGAGCCGAGTCGCCTTGGTTCGCTCGTTTGTTCAATGCTCTCAGTTGTGCGTATGAGCAACAATTCAAATCGCCGCCAGAGCGCGGCCGCGCGGAAGTTTTTGCCATATGCCGCCTGGCTTTCCAGCCACACTGTGGCTGGTGGGGGCTCTAGTTTTATTTCAATGTTCGAAAAATTTGAACTTTCTAACATTTGCTGAAACCTTTTATGGTTTAAATGACATTTTAACATGAAAATACTTGTGACAACAGCAATTCTTCCTACACATAAGGGCTGGCCTGAAGTTCTTCTTACGTTTGATAAAACAATTCTAAGTTATGTGTTAAGTACAAAAATAAATGGAGGTCATGTAAGAAAACAAAATCTTTTTTCCTTGCTACAGGAAAAATAAATTTGTCAGAAAGTGACACCCGAATGTAAAAATCGAATCGTTTGTATTGCAAAACAATTTTATGGACTTGAGACTCTTGAGAGTAAGAAATAAAAAATGATAGACTAAAATGATTTGACATGTTGAAAATTTTCAAGTCGTCTATTGATCCTACTATGTATACCAAAGAAAGACCAAGAAAATTTGCTTTTGACTCTACGCTGCAACATAAATTCAAGAGGAGCAACATGATACAAATTCTTTTGAAAGGATGCAAATTGTCCAAAGAATGGAGACGAAACGAAAAAAGGTCTTTGAAGCCAATTGAGAAGAGAAAAGCTTGCTCCAACTTGCTTGTGTAAAGAACATTCTCAACCCAAGACTACTTTATAGGTAATGGTTAGGAACAATTTTATCAGATTTCAAGACATCTTTTCTCCTAACCTTTTCTCTAGGAATATTGTGCTGAATGCAGTAGCTGTTTTATCAATGCTTTTACCATTACATTGTAAGTACTTAAACTTGTCTGGGCCATCGGCTGCTCTAGCTTTTTTTATTTAGTATATGCGAAAGGAAGCATTCGGAAAAGTTCCAAAGCTTAAGAATTCAGTTGAAGTTACTAGACCAAGTGTAAGTAGGAACTATAAACGTCAGCTTTAACCACAAAGTGTAGAAAATTGGAATGGAAGAATATTTTGCTCCCCCATAAATGGAATTTTTTATTGTTGTACTTTGTACTCATAAACAAGGGCTCTATCTGTCCTCTAATTTTTACTCAAAATTTTTTAGTAAGAGAATGTTTCATTTATGAAATTTTTCTAATTTTGCCATAAAATTGTACAAGATCTTAGTCGTCAGTTTCTTTCCTTTAATATTTTCCACTAACAATAAGAGAATTATGTATTTGATTGACCTTTGACTTTCAATGCTTTGATCATCTTTCCCTTTGCCATGTATGTACGGTTTCGAAAATTTGGGATTATCCCAGAGAAAATTTGATAATACTTTGAAAATACGACTTCAATGTTTTAAAATATTGGTATTGGTATTTATTCATTTAGGTCCTTTAGGCTTTCGCCCATGACCAAATGTATAACAGTACACAGTGTAGATTATACAGCATGATTCAATGTTTTAAAATATTGAGGCCGGACCTTTTATTCTTTCAGGTACTTTTTTTTTTACTGTCGGGGTGGATTTCTAAAAACTTGAGAAAATGTCCAGAAAACTTCGTAAATTGTGTCCATATAGCAGCAGTGTCACAAATAATGTCACATTATTTTGCTTGGGTTCATTTCATATTTTAAAGCTACGTTACGTCGACATTTGACGTACGCACAAGTAATAATTTATTTTTGTAGCATTAGAATCGAACACGACGACAGGAAATGTCTAAAAATTATATCCGGCCCAAAGGGTTATGTACACTTTAGCTGAGCTATGCCTCCATACAAATGACTTATTTCCAGTGGGTGTGTATCCTTTGATCCTTTCTGGTGAAATGTCCAAGAACCGCTTCCTCAAGTTGAAGAAGAATGTAAACAAAGGCGAATTTTGACCCCGAGGTATGGATATGGGATCTAGGAAGTTCAGAAGATTCCAACCACAACACCACATGTACTATATGTGAATCAATAAAGCAATTATCATAGCTGAATGAAGAAGAGAAAAAGTTATCATTAATGGAAGAGACACTGTAGGGCTAGAGAAAGTTTGTAGATTTTTTGGAAAGTTGCTACAATATTACATAATTGACAGCCATTGCAATGCACGGGCTTGCTTTATAAAATGTATACACACCGACATGGGCACACAAAGCGAAGCCACAAAAGAGTAAACTTTTCAAAGAAGTTGATATGATGGAAGGATTGAATTATTAAATATGAAGTTCCCTTGGCGAGTTAAAGTAACAAAAAGTAAGCTTTTCACTAGACCACAGATTGGATTGAAAATGTACAGCAAGCTGCCACAAGGAAATTGAATTTACTCCTAAATTAAATAAAGGTTTATTAACAAGAGAAATAGCCTGGTAAGTTTCCATTATCATCGATACGAAAATTATCTGCGGATCTAATCCTCCAAGGACAAAAACATCTCAAGAAATGAAGGCCTCAGGAGCAGCTATCCTTAAACAATAGGAAAAACAAGGATAATTTAGCCAATAATAATCCCTCGAGTCTCATTAATGCACCAAATTTCACTTAAGTGACATGAATTTCAAGCGAAACTATTGCGAAGGAACTACATAATATGTTGACAATGTTGACATGTAAACAAAAATGTGTAATATATTTTAATTACTACACATGTACATACTTAAGTATACAGTACAGTGACTTTACCTAAACATTTCATGCCCGTGGGAGTATATCGTCGGGTAAATTCCAAAAGGGGCAATAATTTTCGTAACGTTATGGAAAAACAAAATTATAGCCCCTTTTGGAATTTACCCGACGATATGTACTTTTACTATGCATGGAAAATACAACCAAATTGTTGTATGGACTTAAAAGAAGAGGAGGGTTTTTTAGGCTTGTCATGAAATAATCATAAACTACTGAAGTAAGTACTCTGTGTTATTCATATGAGTGATGAGCAAAATTCAGTTCAATTTCTCTAATGATCAGCCCCACCGTAACTATTATTTACGGTGGGGCTGATCATTAGAGAAATCGAACTGAATTTTGCCCATCACTCATATGAATAACACAGAGTACTTACTTCAGTAGTTTATATCATATCCAGTTTCAGATACTATCAGTTAATGGCTAAGGCAAAGAATCTGGAGCAGATTTTGAAGGCTACATTACAAGGGGAAATATTTCCTGGATAAAACTTTTCGAGCTTCAGGCCCTTTACAAAATTCCCAATGCGTCCTCAAAATTGCATTGAATTAGGCGGGAATTCCTTGCCATTAACATACTATGGCAATGCATGATGCATGTACATTACAATCATTAATCTTCAACATGATTTTACTTTTATTCACTCCTTTTAGTCCTCTTAAACTACTCATGGGAGCCCCCGTCTATTGAAAATTCCATGAAAGCAACCATACTAACCATAGGCAGACACCACTTCACTGTAAATAAGGGCTATATAGTTTATAAAGGCGCGACATAAATCACCCAGTTCACTAATTTAGCAAAGCAACTCTCAAAGTTACTGAAAGGGTCAAATATTATAGAGGAATCGTATATATGAGCGGAGCACTTTCCGTCGATCCCAGAACGTAGCAGGTCTCTGTGGATTATGCATTTTCATATTAGTCGGATTTTATAAGTTCCTCTGCACTTGTCAAGATGTCAAAAGTACAACAATTATTTTCATGTCATCCTCAATCTGTCTGATTGTTAGTCTCCCTCCCGCCAGGATGAACCCAGTCATTAATTATTACCCCATTATTTTCAATTAGGCTAATGTTGCACATACAAATATAATGTGACTTTTTTAAAAACAACATCTTTTCAAGGACGAATTTCATCAACCTCTAACACCATAGCTGTACATCAAATACATTCTTCCAAGTTTCTACTGTATTATTATGAACTTTTCCGAGATTAGCCGATTTTTAGAATATTTAGAAGCCGCAATGTTTGCTAACAACCTGAATAAACGTTGTAACACAAACTGTGGAACGCCAAGCCCACATATCTCCCAAAATCCCAGGGCTCTGAAAAAATCTTCTCTGAAAAAAGTGTACCATGTTACTTAAGCAGAAATAATTCAATTCAAGAAAGCGACCGAGTCGGATAGTTACAAGCAAGATTTCAATTTGCCTGACGTCTCCCTCTTGTAACAGAAGAATGTACTGCAACAGTGTGTTGCGCTTTACGCTGTGTAGAGCACTTCTTTCTCGTCCGGTCATGATCCATCTGGAGAGCGTAGCCGTTCATAATTTGTTCGCTACGTGGCAGTGAAGTGTTTGTCCCAGCTCTGCGGAAGTTATTAGAGTTATTTAAGTTTTACGTCTTCCAATTTGATCGTGAATAACAAATTATTCTTTATTTTGACATAACAAAACTAATGATAATAATTATCCTACCAGCCTCGTTTACATTTTACCTCTCTCAGCCTCACAGGGAGTTGATAAATCTTTACTGGTATTCTAAACCTCAGTATGAAAAACAACATGTAGAATGGTGAACATGTTGCGAGCACCTGTAATGAGTGAAAAATGTGACTTTCTGCTATTTAAGCCGTTGATTTCTGGTTCGTTTCGTGTGTAACAAAAATCTGTCGTTTACTTTTAATGATGATTTTCACATCGTAATATAAATTAATTTAATAAGTGGTGAAGCTTTTTTGGCAACTAAATCATTCATTCCTATAACGTATGTATTTTACGTTTAATCTCGAATGTGAAGGAGAATGATCAGAGGCTCTGTCCCGATATCGTCCTTCAATTTCATCCTCGCTCTCTCGTCAAGTCTTTTTAAAAATAAATTTTTGTTATTCCAAAGCAGGAGTAGATCATTCAACTGAATTTCCGGCAGATGTACTATACAAGGATGTAGAAAAAATATATTGCTTAGGTGATTCCTGCAGGTGACATTCAAAGGCAAAAAGTTTCAACAAAATTCAAAAAACCGACCGCAATGGATATTTAAAGGTTAGAGTGTTAGGAATAAATTTTCATTATTTACTACTTATTTGAGTCAAAAGATTTTCTCAACCTTATGTGGCAGAAAGAAATTTGAAATTTTAAAAAATATATTAGAACGGAAGTTAGAGATAAATAATGATGAACGCGCTTTCTAATCCCAGGAGATTTCATGTGTCAGGTTACGTTAAGCAGGTTCATTCATATGTCAAATGCTGGAGTGGAGCTTCCTCTAATTCAGTAGCCTGGGTTTTAACAGATCTGGGTTGGCCACCACAAAAGCCATTTCTCCTGTTTAGTCTAGGTCATAAACAATTTTGAGTGAAGGAGCCGATATTGTTTCTAAATATAATTTACGGAGTTTTTTAAAATGATTTCCGGTTACCCCAGTTATTGGTCTGCTGTTGAAAATGTTAAATGGAGAAAATACAATGCTACGTAGCCTTGCATATGTAATCCTATCTAATGACAAATAAATTCCTAGCTGGAACAAGTCGATGAGGTGGAAAAAAATAAGAAAATGTAAACCACTCTTTAGTTAAGGATTAAGGAGATACATTTTGTAAATTTCACTTGGATATTTTATTCCTAATGTATTTTCTGGCAACATTTTTAGAAAGATAGCTAATCATAATATTTGTTTTTCCGAGCTGGTGTTGTGTAAAAAATAGATTGAGTGATTTTGCAAAATGCAGACTGTCAGAGAGGCGATGCTTTTTTTGTTTACAAAATAAAGCATGTTTTTACACGTTGCAGGTTGTAGGTGTAACTTACAAAGTTGGGAA
This sequence comes from Spatulosminthurus flaviceps, assembly GCA_034693705.1. Lineage (NCBI taxonomy): Eukaryota > Metazoa > Arthropoda > Collembola > Symphypleona > Sminthuridae > Spatulosminthurus > Spatulosminthurus flaviceps. The sequence goes on from JAQFXU010000830.1 coordinate 16,556, forward strand.
GAATAACAATTAATAGTAAGTGTGTGGTAGATATTTGAAGTTAGCAGACTTACTACGGCAATGAAGTGCTAAATCATTGTCGTTAACAGACTATGTTAGCAACTATATTTCTTACGTGCACGTAAACAGCTAACGATTCCTGAACCCCTTTAGCGTAAATACATGTACATAATTTATTTTACGAGACTTGAAGTTCAAAGAAGTCTGGGCTTAAACCAGAGAATGATGGTTTTTATAAGATTTTCACAGTGCAGTGGTTGAATTTGCCTCAATATGAAATTTTCAATAAACAGTTTTGCAGCTCCCGCAGCTTTTTATCTTTGAGTTTCCGGTCTTTTGACACGCGTAAAAGTAAACCTTTTGAAAACAACCATTTCCTCAGCATTGAAATTGACAGAAGAGAATATTTCATTAGCACAGACAAACGAGCTGAACATATTGGAATAGAAAACTCATTTCCAGACTACGTAAAAAACTATTAGAATTTCCTTTCAGAATTAGATATACTTCCCTCGTCGGAAGGATCTGCTTGGGGAGTAAAAATTATTATGGATTGACAGTATGAGCAATTTTAAGGATTAATAAAATTAGTGTTCGGAAAATGTGACCATTTTGTAAAAATGGTTTTTTTCAGATTTCCAATTAATTATAAATTAATCATCACATTGCAATAAAATCTGTCATGTTTATTTAATGCTCTGTGGTCTGTGGCAACTCAACTCTCTCGGTAATTTGTACAGATTTCCGCCCTTATACAATCATTCTTAACGAGTGAGCAGATTTGTATGTACCCGCATATTCGAAATATTAAATGACGAGGGCATGATGACATCCTTTGCTTTTGTCACAAGCATTCATTTCCAAATTTTTAGTACCCCTTGCCTCAGGTTTGATTAAGCATGCATATGTATAGTATGAAGCAAATAATAGCACAAGTTCAACAAAATCCGGATGCTGAGCATACATTTCTGAGATGCTGATGTAACAAAACGAGTAGTAATGCACATGTATCTTCCGCTTTAGTAATTTTAGTATATGCCCATGTCTCAAGTATGTCGTACCCATATCAAGATTCTAAAGGAAAACTCATATCCGCTTTAGGGGACCCCAGTGTATTTAAAAACAATCCAACAACTCACATCTTTCTCTACGTTTATCAATTATTTAAGGGTAACCCCAGCAGACGGTACAAATCGGTAGTAGAGTCAAACGTAGTAGAGGATCTCTCCACATATCTAACAACCAATGGACTACAGAATCATGCTATAGGTATTTTTACTCTCCCTACAACTAACCACTACCATAAAGTTCAAGGGTTTAGTAAGTCTTGTTCATCGTAAGCAATATATTGAGTAAATTCTACTATACAAATACTACAAGAGCTCATCATTGCTCTACTTCATTAGATTTTCTTGGAGATCACCCAAAATCCGAATCTCCATTACAAAGAAGAGGTTGATTTTGGAAAAAAAACTTCATTGAGACGTTCATGTGTTCAAAAATTGTTAGGGGTAACTGCTCCAATGATTCCATTTCTAACTAGCATGTTGATCCGTAAAAGTATGGGTTAGAGGAGCAATAGTCGTTGAAATTCATGGCTCGGATCGTGGGCTGATAGCTGATACTGTACCAGATGAAGTTTCTAAATATTTTTTAAAACACTATACTACCCTGGATAATTTTCATACTTAGATTGTAGAGTAGCATGAAGATTTTTTGAACGGCTTGAGCATTTACTTTCATGATTATTATTATTTGGTATTCTATTTGGAAAGTTGCGTCGATTATATTAGGACTAAAGGCCATAGAACTTTTCCGAATATGACAGTGAACAAGACTTTTATTACAAGCCATTTTAACTTCGCTGGGTTTTTGTGGAAAGTAACATACATAATAATAATACGAGGTATATTACGCAGAACTGTGTCTTAGGAAGAATCAAATAATAATCGTCTAGAATTCCATGGAAATGTATAACGAGCATCAGGAGGCATGTTACTCTTGAGTTCGTTCAAAAACTATGGCAATTTTATATGCAAAAGTAACTTTCAATTTGAGTACATTTTAGAAAATTGGAATACATATAAATTTGCAGTGATAAGGAAGTAGCAGAAGTTTAAAATTATTCTACGTCATTCAAATGTAGCTTCACCCCTTAGAGTCCGCTGACTCCTCTTGTCCTCTTGCCTGGATCCGAATGGGTCGTGTAAATAACATGTGAAAGTCTCTCCCTTTAGCCAGCTCTCGGTAACTCAACTTCCTGTTCTGGTGAACCCCGAATAGATTTGCAAACCTTTTCCTTTACAACATGTGTTCAGCATTAGTTATAAAATTAAAAAACGGGAAATAAATTTCCGGCGTCCCGAAATGTCTACCTAATTAAATCTCCACCTCTAAAGTCCTGTCAAGGGAAACTTTTCCCATGAGACTTGCCCCCCTACCATGAAAGTATTCATTGTATTCTTGGAATCATATTAAAATTCCTTTACATGAATTCATCAATAGAACCGACACATTTGAATTAAATAAGGTAGCTCAACTTTTCGCTCATACCAAAATCCAGTGCAGTGTTAAAAAAACTGGCTGCTGTGATTCGCGCCCGCGAACAATAACTTTTCAAGTAATTTTGTAAAAGCCTATTCATACTTGGCTAGTGTAAATCTACCAACAATCAAAACATGTGAAAAAAACAAGCATTCGTCTTCGTCGTTTAATCATACAAACAACGTATCAAGTACCAATGCTCTATCCTCCGTACATTATTATCAGGAATCAGGATGTTAGTTCGTAGTTGCAAGGAGCAATGAATTGTAAACCAATTTGAAGACCATCTCCATTATTTTATTCGGGCTAAAAATATGTACCTATATTTATTGGTATTGGTGTAGTATAGATAAAAATAATAGAACATTTTGAGTAATCCGGCTCGCATAGTAACTCTGAACAATAACTTTCTTATATATCCATAACTTCATCGACCTCAGACCGAACGAATGTAGTCGTGCGTACCTTTTTATTACTGTTATAATAGGCCTTCAAGAAAAAATTTGGAAATGAATGAGTCACGGCTTGTTATTTGTTTAGCTGATACTATTATTCATAAAGGATGTCGTATTCTTTGATTCTTTACATTATTTCTCACTTATCATGAGAACTGGGAAAATACTTTTGGGATAAAAGATAGGAAATAATTCAGCTCATTTCGGCGCATGCATTTTTATACTACGTACTTTATATTTCTGAAAGGGGGAAGAATTCCATCATAGGCACATCTGTTGAAGGGCTGATTTTTAGTACAAATAGATATATGAACTTCTCAATAAGGTATCGTATACCAAAATAAGTTAATCTTACTAGATATCTTTCATTTGAAGGCAAGGACAGCTCCGCCCTGATAGCTAACAATATATTTCCATAACAATGGTTAGATTCTAAGCTTAGTAAGTGTAGATTTGGTACGTATTGAAATGTGTAATAATTTTTTTCTGATTACTTCCAACTGCATTTGCAAATGTTATCTATGAACCACCTATCCCCCCAAGTTAATTATACATAGCTGAAAATGAAACTAGAGTTGGGAATTATTTATACTTTCTTACCTGTCTGACTAAAGGGTGGTGAAACAGAAATGGTTAAAAGAAACATAATTTAATAATAGCTTATCGCTGCCTGATAAAATTATTCATCTCAGTTCCCAGTCTTTCAGCACGATTTCGGTGGAAAGTTTCAAACTTTCATACAAGTCTAATCTAAACTGCCCGTCCGCACTTCGTATGTAAAATCCAATCTAGCTATAGAAATAATCCATTTTTGTGTCTCGCCTTTAGTCTCATGATAACACGATGGTAGTTTTTTAGTCACATTTTACTTCCCAATAATTTGAATAGAATTATTAAGCTTAATTTTGACAAATTAAAATGATAAGCTTAGGAAGTATCTATGAAGGAATCTAAAGGACTTCCGCCAGAACTTATTCAGAGGACTCACCACCACGTTGCATGAAGACTTGCTTCAAGGAGGAGCCGGATTATTCTATGCCATGATGGAAAAAGTAAATTGCATTCAAATGTAGTACACACATTTGTAGGCTATTGGAAATCGCAAAACTTTTCCCATGTAATAACTTCTCTGGAGCTACAATGAATCCTGGGAGTTCATGTTCTATTAAATCCCTTGGGAAATGAGGGAGGTTGAGTAGTCATTATCATTAATAATGAGAGTTACAAAGGAAGAATTAGAACTTCCAAATCCAAATCCAAAATCACAAGAACAGCGGTGGTGCTAATACACTCATGAAAAGCGACATTGTTGGTTGAGTGTCATACTGAAAGTTGGAAAACACAAATTTTTGGCATATGTACTTACTACTTACTGAAGTTAGGGATGTATTTATATAAAATTACATTTATTTTGAATTTTCATTTCCACTCATGTAAGGGTTTCATGTAAAATCTTATCTATATTGAATGCCATTAACTAGTAAAAATGTCATAGCCTTTCCGGAGATTACTTCATGTGGTGAAGCTCAAAGCTTTCTGTAGCTCTGTAACTGACAACTTTTCCTTCAGACAATTAACTCTTTTATTTATTTCCAAAACGAAGAAGGATTTGTTTATATGTGCTGTCTTTCATCTTTCTTCAAACCTTATGAATACATAAGGAAGCAATTCTTCCCCACCCCTTCCCGTAAGCAAAGGGTTCCATGTTTTTATTTCCATATACTTAATACTACACACATAGCTTATTGTTACTTATACTTAAATCTTTACATTGTAGACTCTGTATACACATTGTTCCCTGCAAAATCCCTATCAAGTTACATGCAACTAACTCCCAGCACTTGAAGATGCTTACTGCCTTTCTAAACATGAAAACTGTTTCTGGGTCCAGAACCTTCGTGTGTAAGTGTATGTATGCATATACATAAGTACATACCCAGTTAAGTATACGAGACAATCAATGCACTATAGGAAAATATGATACTTTTATTTGGACCTCGGTTACTAAATGTAACGAAGTATTTATGTACACAAGGTTTTGCTCAGATGCTATTAATGGTGTTTTTCCCTCCAAAAGCATTAAATTACATTATCCGTACAATTCTACGCGTAAACGCGTAGAAGCACTCCCTTATCATCAAACTATTTAGTTTCTTGCCTACAGTATAAAAAGCGGCTTAAATTCCTTAACCTTAACTAATCCAGCATTGAATTCCCCCCGAATTGCCTAGAATATAAAATATAAACACACATGTAAAGTTTTCCAAGTTCCATTCCTGAGTCAATGAAACTTTTAAAAAGTTTCTCTGACACAAATGTATAAAAGCAAGGATAAAAAGAGTAATAATTGATACCACTTGAATGAACTAGGAAGATCCAGTGTATCGAACATTCCTGGAAGCTCCCCTCGCATATGGTTACAAAAGCTTTACTTCGACGGAGCAAGACTTTTATGATAAAAGGATCACCGAGGACTCTGGACATTATACCAGGTTTAAAAGCTTGTGTGAATCTCGCTACACATTATACTCCAATGAATAACTTAAATAAGCGGAAGAAACCACCGGAAACGTTTTATAAAAGTAAAGAATACAAATGCTTCGCTCTTATCATTCAAATGCTTGTTCTACTGGCTTTACAGCCTTTTCTCCATCACTACCACTAATTGTAAGATGGAGTCAATAAACAGAACTTCAATTACCAACGCAAACTTATTAAGCTCTTACCTACACGAAAAGTGCACAATTTTCGGTTTATTATACAAAAACAGTGCATCATTAAGTACAACTACCTTGAACCGCAAAACTTTTCCTAGATGTTTGCTGAAAAATTATTTAGAAATAAATTATTGCTTGAAAAAATAAACAAGATCTAGTGAGGATTTCATAGATAAACTTTTTTCCATTTACACAAGAATAAACAAATTATTTTGAGACCAAATAATTACTTGCTACTTAAACATAAAATATAATTTGTGCTGCATACTGAAATAAATATATATATCTGGTTATATTTCTGCATAATGACATTATTTGAGCAATCTTGAAGCAGTTTCATTTCAACCCATTAAAGAAGATCACCACGGCATTTGACCTACTGATAAAAGGTCGTAATCTTTCAACATTAGTAGTTAGTTAGCATTATGCACAGCAGAGCGAATAGCTGTAATGTAAAGTCTTCTCGAGCATTCGAAAATAATGGCTCGTTCAAACATTCTTGATTGACAGAAACTGTATCAAATGTTCATGCTACATACTTATGTACAGAATTCAGCCTTCAAGAATTGACAGGACCATTTGAAGTACCAAAAACAAAGCTCTGAATTCAATTTAAGCTGATAAAATTACGAACAAATTCTGCAGAGTTGCAACCACGCCTGTCTGTACTCTGTATAACAAGTTTCATCATGGGGAAAACAACATGCACCAGTTCAACAACTACAAGACATGGAAGTGCCGGAAATTGGAAGACTTCTAATGCTTTAGAATTGATTATGTACAAACTACTTATAAAAATCAACTATTAAATGCAACTAAACGTGCAAATCGATCACGCACTAGCACAAGGTCTATCAAATTTGCTGCCAATAAACATACAGTCCCAAAAACATTTCAAACTATTTAATTTATTCCTCCAATTTCACATATGTGCATATTTAACTAATAGTAGCCTGTTATGGTACACAAGGTTGATTATTAAAAATTATTAGGTTTGAGATGCTGAAGGCTGTGTACCATCTGAAATTCTCACCATCATCTCATGTAGGTGTATACGCAACTCCTGCAGGATAGAGTGATTGCATTGCTAACTCATAATCTTTCAATTAGGTAAAATAAAAACATTTCTTTATTTAAACTTATCTTTCATTAATGTTGACATGAATAGCATACGCCGATGCTCACATACATGCAAGTGCACTTCAGTAATAGCTGGCAAGTTGCAAACACGTTCTCTGTAAAAATATCATATAGCGGTTACATACTAATGTACATATAATCACTATGTGAGATTGACGTAAAACTTAAGAACAGTAATAAAAATGCCATCAGCCGTTGACATGTCTATTTGCTAAAAACTAAAAACGTAAAAACTACCACATAAAAAGAATCTTCACAACCCAGATATATTATAATTACTTTACCTGCCAGCTTCCATGTTTTGCCATTATTTCGGAAGTTGAAACAACGTGCTTCTAAAAAGGACTTGGTGTGCACGGTAATACCAATTTACTATTCGGTTTCAAAAGCTGTCCAAAGATTGAAATGCTGTAATAATTTATAACGTATACGCTATACGCCTACATACACATGGGGTTCTTTGACTCAAAAATATTCCAGGTCTCAGCAGTGGGTTTCTGTTTCTATACATTTAATATACAATACCACGGAACCCCAATCGAGATCTAATCTAATCTTTAAAGCGTATCTTGAATTAAAAAAGTTTTTCAACTGATCTCAGCGTAACTTATGGTGGTTAATGAATGTTCCGTGATTAGAAATGAATGAAAGTCATTAAAGTACTTTCATTAATAATAATTACACAAACTAAGTACTAATATGACCACTGCAGCATGATATAAAACCTTCTTGCGGTCATTTCTTCAAAACATCTCTGGAAGGCACAAAAATCCAAATAAAACGAGCTGAACATATATAAATAATACATGTATTATCCATATGTATACAAACATATAAAGCATTTCTCCACAGGAGTTCACTCCAGACTTAAAGCTCTGTTCTATGCTTCATCATATGTAATAGAATAAAGAATCTGTATACGGGCTTGAACGTAAAAATTAGAAACATCCAGTTTACGGAGCATACCATGACTATACAAACACGCAGGATCCTTTCCGTCTATATAATATTTATGAAGATGAACATAAAAGAAGCATTGCTAGCAAAATATAAAAAAATTTGTCCACTTGCATGCTCAACCAGTCTAACTCTTTAGGCCTGGTTGCTTCAAAAGCCATTCTTCTTAGAGAAAAGCATTTGAAAAATGATCATCTGGTTATTCCCTGGGGTGTACGGGTCTGGCTTGTAAATCGGGTTTATGAGGGTCATACTACAGAAAACCTTCGATTGACGGATCATCTCCTTCACGATACATCTTGAGCAAGTTGGTTGACGTTCCCAACAGACCCATGCCCATCGTGTAAACTGGGGCTCCTTCATCCCGTGCTAAGTTTATTTAAGTATGAACATACATGTAGCCACATCCTAACTTAACATGGGTTCTGCATCATGTTCACATTAAGGTTAACAAAAGCTCCTAGTTGGATTTTCCTTTGCTATACGTGCCTATACTCATCTCTAACTTATTAACAGTAGATACAGTTCATCATGTCTATAATGCTACTGCAACTCAATTGCAACTCGTAATTTATACATGGATTTTTAGAAACTAAAGTGGTAGGGACATAAGCACATGCAGCAACTATACAACGTAAAAGATGAACACATGGGAAGGATGGGATTGGGCCGGGTTATTTCTTCAAACGCCTGTCTGCCTGCATTTATGCATACAAGGTCTCTGCACTTATTCCTCAAATATTTTTACTCCTTCAAGAGAGCGTTACAATATACGGAGGAGAACCGTGAAATTCGAAACGATGGTGCCACTACAGAAGAGAAATCCCTAATCCTTGTATACATAAGGTACATCAGGCTTTAAGTTAGAGGCTCACCCACTACTTTCAGTTCCCCTTTCCTTTCCCTTAATGCATCCTAAAGTGAATAGTTGCTTGTTCCAAGCTGGAATTTAGAAACAACGGAGAAGTAAAGTAAGTAACTTGACTGCTTACAATCTGACGGGCTCAACTTGTAAAACATTTGAAATTTCAAGGCAAGGTCCAATTGAAATTTATATCGGGGTTTTTGCACTGTATGCAGATTCGCATACGGACGTATAGTGAAGACTCTTCCGAGAAATTGGATCAGTTACTACTTGGAAGGCTGAAGGTGAAATGTGTGGGAGTCCTCAACATAGTTCCTACCGTGCGGAAAGCTAAAAAAGTAAATGGAACGAAGAAAGGATATACAGAGCTCATCTCAGTGATTTCCAATGTGCTTGTTGGAAAGCCTATATAGGCTTATCCACGTATTAGTCCGTCCTGAATATTTATATTTGTATTTAGTCGGATCTGGTCTCTCTCAAAACTCTGTACGGTTGTAGAGGTGGTGTACTTATGTACTTCGATAGCAAAAAATTGAAAGATATCAATATGTAGCTGTGCAGTTGTGGGGATGAGACAGTCCAGTGAAGGATTTCGTTGTGGAATGAGAGAGTTACAGAAGTTGAATTTAATATTATATACTCCAATCTTGTTATTAAACTAAAATTAAACGCGGGATGTGTGCTTAGACTTAAGACGAGCGTGACCAATTGTGTACCTCTCGTATATTAGTGGGTGCTGTAGTGTTTTACTTTGTAGAGATTTCTTTTGAGTGAAGATGACATTAGAACAGTAAAGGTTCATCATGCAGTTTACTGTTAGTAATTTTGTAGCATTTTCGCTATTGATAGCTTACGGTGATTGCGGAACAAATATTAAGCACAATTTCGGTAAGTATTTGGTAATTCTGCATGAACACGAACTCATGAAATAAATTGAACTATTTTTTAATGCTTACAACAATTTAATTACTTGTGAATGACAGCAGATAAGGAATAGCCAGTATACAAAATTACATGTAGGGAAAGTGTGTGAAAATAATTGTTGAAGAGTTTCCAATGTTTTAATCAGTAAATCGAGTTTTAAAGAGAGTCATGGGAGTTCGACATCGAAGAAATCATTTTTGGAATTGGTGGGACAAGAGATTTTTCATTTGATACTCATGCTGCCGTTATGGTTTAACGATGATCTGTTGTTTTCAACATTATCGAATTTTGAAATAGCTTGTATAGCGTCACTAAGATTTTGATGCTATTTAAATTGTTTTGTTTACGTCATTTCAGCTATTGAGGATTGTGGGGTATTGATTTTTAATACGTACAGCGAAGCCGGTGCTTGGAAGTGTTACCTTTTCTGATTAGTCATGGCATTTGGGCAGTATTAAAGGACGGGCTCAACTGTCGGATACATGGACTTAGTACTGTTATACTGTTACTTTCACTAAGTAGTATTTTTGTTAATGTCACTGATTTCTCTATGTGAAGAGATTAGGAATGTATAGAGAATGTGCAGCATATACGGTAAAACTTGTCGAGCTCATTAGTATGTGCTTATAAAGTGATGCTATTAACGTAATACATTTTCAACTATCAAGGTGATTCAACTAGTATTGTGAATAAAAAGGTACATCTAATGGTGGGCTAATCTTTATGTCAGTTATATTTCGCAGGAGGTGTAGGAGGTTGTAAATACCTTCAATACTAGATTCTGATTGCTACAGGAAGTAAAATTAAACCTGTACAATGTATTAGGCAAGCAATATATAGTATTAATATTATTTTTATTGTTAGCAGCAACGTAGTAGCGTAGTAATTAAAGAACATAATTGATGTTTCTCTTTGGTCCCGTTGCGTTAGGTGTAGCTGGAAAAATGAATTAGCTGATTAATTAGAATTTATAAATGAGTAACTTGTGCTACTTTAAACAGTGGTGAGTTCGAGTAATGAAATACCATCTTAAAAGCTTTTAGATGATGATATTTTTGTCGTTTTAGTGTTAACATCGGATTCCGAAAATTTAACCCTCACGGTAACCAAAGGTGACAGTTTTCTACTCGTGTGTGGTCACCCAAATGAATGGAAGGAAGGCTCTCGGGTCACCTGGCTGAAAGATGGGAAGCCTATGGAGCCAGACGAATTCCCGCGAACGATTTTATCAAATTTAAAGTAAGTGCATGTGTTCATTGGCTATGTTCATTTTAATGTTGTGTTGGTATAATAACTTTGGCCAATGCTCATGGAGCGTTATTTTGTTACAGCTTACACTTCGAACGAGTGCTGCTTAAAGATGCTGGAATGTATACTTGTGAAGTGCGGGGCTTTCACGATTTAGTCGAAATCTCAAGGAGAAGTGGTAATCTGACTGTTGTTCCGCGGACGAAGAAGCCTGTTGAAAATCAAGGGAACGATACAGAAGATCTTGTGGGTGATGATGATGAAGAATTACTGCTGCATGTCGCTGACAGAAGTAAATCCTGTGCCCTTCTGGAGGAGAGAATGAATTTGACTGCGACGAACGAGCCATACTTGTGTTTTGATCTTGATAAGAAAAATAAACAAATGTCGCATCACTTTGTTAAGCCAGCTGGGTCATCCGTGACAATTTATTGCAATGCACGAGGTAAGCATCATTTAAAGGTGTGTGGAAATCAGAATTGATTATTTTATGCTTTTATTTAATATTCTTGACATTTTATATTGACCTGCAGGAAATCCTAAGCCGACAATCAAATGGTTTAAAGATAAACTCCCATTTGTAACTTATGGATATCGCCATAAAATAGGCAAACATAATTTAACAATTCATATTCAAGATTCTAACCCCAGTGACGACGGCGTGTATATGTGTGAAGCGTCTAACGAAAATCGTACTATTTCATATGAAACTGAATATTACGCTATACGTAAGTCGTATTCTGCTGGCAAACGATTTATTACATTTTATTCGGGTATTTCGCAAAAAATAGCTTTCCAACTGATTTTGCCCGCTGAACTAATCGCTCATCGCGTTGAACCAGTTTCATGCTATCTTACCAGCTTTTAGTAATTTTTCAAAGTTCTGTGTGTTTCAAAGTGCAAAATTGTGGTCCGCTTTTCTTGTTTATTTCCATCTGTCTTAGCTTACAATTTTCCTTGTTTGATTTGGTTTTGGGAATAGCTTACCTCTTCAAGTTTTTTAAAAATATTGCATGGTTCGATGTTTTGACATGTGTAGCTAGAAACTAGATTTAAATTTTGCAGCCCTTTAGACTTCGTAGGATCTAAACGATTTATATTTAATAGGATATTTATTGAGCCTGAATGCAAGACATTTTCAAAAACCAAAAGGTTGATTGTATTAATGATTTCCTACTGTTTTTATTGTATACTTGTTATATCTGCATTAGATATTGTACGAGAATGCTATTCGCCGGTCATTTTATTGCTATTCATGGGTGGTGGGAATATTTGCAAAGTCTCGTCAAGCAAGGGTGATGGAACGTCTTCAGATATTTCTGATTTCCAGGGCGATATTGCATTTTGTCCTATTGCATTTTGTCAATGTGTTTTCAGCAAAAGATGCGGACAAGCCAACTGTGTATGATCTAGAGAGCGTAACGGTTCTAATTGATGAAACAGTTCAGATAAACTGCAGTGTAAAAGCCAATCCACCTTTTGGAGTTTCTTGGGTGAAGGGGCAGAATGCAACTGGTCCGACCATGAAGGTATGTAACATAAACGATTTCGACCGACGCGAACCCGAAATATTGACTGGAGCGTTCAACCAGATACAAAACATAATTGCAGATAATAATCAGTATTAGCATACTTCTCCTTTCTGGTCTAAACATATGGTTTAAAATGTTTTCCAAGCTCAGAAGAAATTTTGGTGAATCATTATAGCAGGCCGTAGGGATGTTGGTTACAAGACAACTTCGGTTTCATGCTTTGTAGTGTATGCATCTTTTAATACAAAAAAAATGTGCCTTCAATCTGCATACTTAACGTGAAAAAGCCCCTTTGACTGTGTGACAAATGGGAAACGAAATAATACGTCAGTTTCCTAAATGTTGTGTACACCTGCTGAGTGCTGACATGTAATTGAAAAATTACTCCGGGAAGTATCATAGGGGTTTTCTAGTTTTTTAGCTTCAATTTTGTTTAGAAGAGTGAATGCATGTGGGAATAGTTAATTGTAGAACCATTCATCGGCTTCTAGCATGTCGTTTGATTACTTCCGTGTGAAATTCAGTAGATGAGTACAAGATTCAACCGTGTGTTCGCTACAGCTGGTGTAACATTTAATTAAGTGAAATTTTACTATTTGGGGATTTAAAGCTTCAATTAGAATTATGTATTTTGCTTTCCTATGTTATTAGTGTTTTTTAATGCAGTTTGATTGGTTTTAGAGCGAGCATCCTCAATCCCTATATTCGAGGAAGCGCCAAACAATGTGACTCAGGTAGTAGGGTCAAGGGTTGAATTAAAAGTGAAGATCCTCAGCGATCCTGAGTATTCGTTAGTGTGGATCAAGCACAACGATATTGATACGAGCACGTCAAACTACAATAATACTAGGGTTGAGGTATTTCTTTCACGTTTGTTTTGGTTTGATTCCCGTGTGATTCTGCTGCCATTTCTTCCTTTCTACATAATTACGTAGATATGTCTCCATATGTATTTCTATTTCTAACCCTTAAAGTAACGAGTGTGTCTTAACAATCTATCAAAAATATGTTGACTTAAAATTTCCTCTTTGTTCTGCAAACACTTCGTAACGTGTCATAAGTGGTGAAAATACCAAGTTAACTATTTATGTATGTAACATATCTAACTTCCATATCAGGATGTAGTAAGAAACAACAAGTGTATTGACAAAGGACGGCACGGATCTATTGAATCATTTTCATTGGTTTACTGTATTAGATAATGGCCGAAAATAATTTAATTTCCAGCTAGGATTTCTGCATGCTCATATTTTTTGGCTGGCGGATCTATAGCTGCGAATTTTATTGTTTTTCTTAGTATTTGCAATATATATGCGACTGGAATGCATGTATTTATGTTGAAAGCGTACTTGATATCTAAGTAACTGTGTGAAGCACATCTCCCCCATTCTTTCTTATTTTACATCTCCTATGCGCATACACTTCAAGTTTAATTATGAGTTCAGTAATCCACCCTTGATTCTCTTTAGACTTAGCCTATTAAACCTATATACTTGTAGGTACTCCGGCACGTTGTTTTTATTCCATGAACGTGTTTGGAATAGCGACCTTGGATTTTTTTGTGTATGTAGCATTTAAACATTGCTATTTGGGTTATCATTTTTTTTGAAATTTAAACAAAGTTAGCCACAATCTTTTTGTATCGAATGGTTGAAGCATTCAAGATCCGTATTCCGGACCATTGGACTTATGCTTATTGTTAGCTAGTGTAACAAGCTGAATATGTATATTGTATATTAATCTAAAAATGTTTCATAGACATCATTCATTTGAGTTTTATGCTTCATGTTCGATCAATGTATAGTTAATTAATAGTGTGTCAGTTGCACTAATTATGCTAAAAACTAATTGTTTTCTACTTGATCGTAGTTTAATTGTGATGTTATGTTGCGTGTGTTGCATATAACCTACTTGCAGTTTAATGCTTGATTTTTCATTTGCATGCTAATTTGATTTAATATACTGATGACCATTATTTTTTCTCAGTCGCGAACGAACGACCTGGAACTCAAGAACAATAATCACATCTTGGTACTCGAAAATATCACTATAGAGGATGAAGGCTGGTATTCTTGTGTTGCCGGAAACTCCATTGGCCTTAACTATAAGAGTGCCTATATAACAGTTCTTCGAGGTAATTTGTCTTCATTGTTCGCAGTCGTTTACTACTGAAAAAACAGAGCTTGAATATTCAGGATAAAATACGCTATTTGATTGCAGAAAACGATGTAAAGGAATCGGACCGGTCTGCAAACGTTATATCGTCGAACAACACCAGTTATATTATTCTAGTCGCAACTTGCGCGGTTGCCATGGCCATGATCTCCATTTTAATGAAGGTCTGCTGGAGGAAACATAAGTTCAATGAGTAAGTGTACTCTTATACTTTACGGCTTCCCGATTGTTTGCTTTTTTTTGGACTGATTTCCTGATTTTTATCAGAAGGAGTGCGTGCGAAGCTAAGTCTCCTCCCCACTGGATTAAGCAGGTGACTATTGAGCGGAGCCGAGTGGATGATAACGACGAAAGAGCAATTGTAAGAGTTCAGGAACAAACAAATATTCACAATATATTTTTAATACTTCCGCTTTGCATGCCTCTATCCAAGCGTTGTGAAATAACATGTTTCCCAAATTACAATATGCGTTTACCTTATCAACTTTCAGATGATTCCTGAAGTTAATATCAAAAGTGTTGAATCAAACAAGAGCAATCAGGAATATGAATTACCAATGGATATTTCCTGGGAGTTTTCTCGCGAATGTCTTCATATCGGAAAGCAGTTGGGAGAAGGAGCATTTGGAGAAGTAAAGCTAGGAATTGCTGAAGGCATTGTAGAGCATGGCGTAAAAACTACAGTTGCGGTCAAGTCATTAAAAAGTAAAACGGGTTTCAGTTTTATTCAAGCAAGAATTCGATTGTTGATCAGTTTGGAAATCACAGGATTATGCAATGCTATAATTATTGCCCTATTTCTTAAATTTTGAATAGAAACTCACACAGACGCAGAAATGATCGACTTAATATCTGAAATGGAAACCATGAAAGAACTAGGGAAGCACATGAACATAATCAATTTACTTGGATGTTGTACCCAAGCGGGAGAACTTCTTGTGATAATGGAGTTTGCTGAGCATGGAAATTTGAGAGACTTCTTGCGAAATAATCGCCACCAGTTTTTGTACGAAAGACCTAGAAAGATTCCCGGGAATTCAATTATCCCAATTGACATTAATAAAATTGCAGCGGACGGAACTGACGAAAACTCGTTAACATTTACTGATCTGATGTCAATGGCTTTCCAAGTTGCACGCGGTATGGATTACTTGGTACAAAGAAAGGTAAAAAAAAACTAATATATCTAGGGCAGCTTTTTATAATAAATCGGGGTACCTCCAGTTCCATTGAATAAGTGAAGCATATATAGCTGTCAATTCAATGGTCAGTCAGATATGTGGTTATTTATTAGTATCGAACTCATTTTGAGATGGAATAGCTTTCTCTGTGTGAAACTCTTTTTATGATGCAAACTGGAAGTTGCATTTAATTTAATATTCAACCAAAATATAAGATAAGATTACCAATTAATTCTACGAAATTATTGTTGGGTGGCACAGGTGTTAACATAGTCTTTACCGTGTTATTTTCACAAAGCGAAAGTACGTACAGACGAATTTATTGAAAATTTTTTGTCTTGTAGTACGTCCATCGAGACCTTGCTGCTCGGAATGTTTTAGTTTGTACCGGAAAAATCGTAAAAATCGCAGATTTTGGAATGACGAGAAGTACTTTTGCAAACGATTATTACCGTAAAAAGAGCGATGGACGTGTACCAGTGAAGTGGATGGCTCCCGAGACACTGTTCCATCGAATATACACTACGCAATCAGACGTGTACGTGAATCACCTACAAACGATCTTTTATTTATTGTTGGTATCATAATAAGGATGTTTTTGTTAATAATCTCTTTTGCAGTTGGTCCTATGGGGTTTTGCTATGGGAGATTGTAACACTTGGAGGGACACCTTACCCTTCTATGCCTGACGTGAATAAGCTTCTTGATTTCTTGAAATCGGGGCATCGGATGGAGCAACCATCAAACTGCCCGACTGAACTGTAAGTTAGTATTATAGACTGACCAAACAATGCGTACAGCCAATGGTTAGACATTCAAAAAACCAATGTTTACCCTGTTTACCCTTGTGATGGCGGCAAGTCGTCAATTTTCTTTGATCAGTGTTTATTCTTATTCGTTTATCCATTTTTACATGCATAATCTGCTCATATATCACCACAGAGAAATTTTTTCATTCCTAAGAACAACCTTTGTTTACGGAATTACGAAATAACTAATACATGTAGAGCAGTTTCTCCAAAGGCTCATTTTCCCACTTGTCGTAATCACTATTTGCTTAGTTGAAAAAAAATTACAAATAAGAACATGCACAGTGTTATTTTTACTAAGTGTATTAGTATAACTAAAACACTTTCATTATTTAGAAAAATTCGAAAGTGTTGATAGCCCTGCTTGTTAATCAGTGTCGTTTTATTTTTAACAATGGTTGCAGATATCTTATAATGCGAGACTGCTGGATGGATTCTCCTGCTTCAAGACCTTCATTTAGTGATTTAGTAGAAGACATTGGACGTATTCTTTACATAGCTTCCGGCACAGTAAGAAATCAAAAATATTCCTGGTATACCCTCACCACAGTCGTGTTTTGAGATTTTCAATGAAATTAGCGTTTTTCTACTTCCATACCAATTATTTTCTTATTGAAACAAATATATTTGATTCAGATCATTTTCATTTTTTAAATGTTGGTATCATTAGGTGTTCTTGTTGGTTTTAGTACTGTTTCAGAAAAATATCTTACTCATTTAGAGTTAGAGTGTAGCTTGTTTGTTCGATGTAGTATGAATGTCTGGTGGTAAGCACAAACGTCATTTGATCGATAGTCCTTTCAAATGTATAATTTGTGCAACTTATATCTTAACAGGAGTACATGGACTTAGAAGGCGTGAGACCTATAGAGTATGGCATAATTGAAACGCCACCCAGCAGTCCAGAGAATTCAGCCATGGGAATTGCAATGTTTGATCCCGAATTTGTCAAGTCATTTACACAGCCATGAGTTCATATTTAAACTTGTGTATCAAATTTTTGTATTGAAATTATGTAACCCAGTCACTGTTGCGTTAGCACAAATCTATAGCAGCGCAGAAATGTTAGCTATACATTCAACTCTTAGTTACTTATTTTGACGATGTTTTTGTTCTGTGTTGATATAATCTTTCAAAGAAGTTCCTAGCTTTAGGTGTTTTTGATTGGATAATATATTTAATTTATTATCGACACCTGAACAAAAGTCTGCAATAAAAATTCAAATAAGCTTTGCAAACATAAAATTCTGGTCTTTTTTCTTCATTCCTCTAACTCTGTTATAATTAATTCATCACGATAAATATAACATTCTAAACAACGTAATAGCACGGTAAACTTACCTAGCACAAGCATCTGCCTTTTTTCCATTCCAAGCATTAGTGCTCAAGTTACAAAAAATTCTTTGCCAAACTTGCATTAAGCTATATATAACATGAGAAATTTCACACACATCATAGCTCTCTCAAAACAACCAACCAAAATGTTAATAAGTAGAACACTCATCAATACCCACCAAATGCAACGTCGTATTCAGGATTTATCAACATTAAATTAGTGGCATCAGGAATAAGCAAAAGCTGCTACATATTTTATTAATACTACCTATACGTACTTACAAAAAAAGTGAAACTATCTAAAGCTCTCCTAATACATTTTTTTCACATTCACAAATCGTTCTTCGATTAACCAGTTTTTCAACCATACATCCAACTCATTCAAATATCTGTGAATATGTATAATACTCAATGATTAGAACATAATTCGAGAAAAGATGAATGTCCTCATCCCACAATGCTATTGAAGCATCAATTCAGACGTGAACTGTAAATTTCTACATCAGTAACTCAGGAATGCAATAAATTATTTGTCTACAATGCAACAGCATTTGTTCCTTCAAGTATTTTAATCGCTGCCACACGGTAGACAAATTATTTATGAAATACAAGGAACATCTATAGTTTCTGTAACCATAGAACGCATCTATTTTTCATGCAACTACCATGCTTATAGTCTCTTGCATGCATTTGTATACACTTGCATTTATCTGTTTTTAATTGAGAGATACATAAACTGTTAAGTAATCCTCCATTCCATGCATACGATCCAGGATGGACTCAACACATTGTGCCGCCATCCACTCAGCGTTCCAACTGAGTTGTGATATCCAACCTGGTAAATGTCATGCAGTTTAGTATACTTATGAGAGTAAATAGAGACAAAAATAATGCCACCTCAGGACATTAAACTATACATGCAGTAAATAAAATACGCTGAATGACAATCGCATTAATTCATAAAAGCAACAGTTTCAACGTCTCACAAGCTCGGTTGAGAAACCAAAAAGCTATATAGTTTTTACTCTATGCTTAGTGTGCTTTTTACTTCTTGTAAGGAAACCACTGCATTATCAAACCAGCATATGGTTTTTATACATTTTATCTCCATCCCCATTCCCGTATATGTATAAATATATACAAAAAGCACCACAAGAAGCTTGTATGCATGAAATAGAGCAGCAGCTAAGCAAAAACCAAGTAAAAGCACTGTAAGTATAAGCGGCACTGACTCTATATGTCTGTGTGTGTGTAATAAAGTTTGACGAACATGGGAGTAAGTTTTATAGTGCTGTGCACCATGCGGCCATCCATCAATAATGTGAAGCGTCACCGCTTAAATTTTTGGACCGACCCACCCCCTCAGCCGTCATCACGGGCCGAGGCGGAAACGGAGGACCAATTGACGAAATCCTTGACATCATTTAAGGATGGCTTCTAAGCACTGTTGTGTGCGTTGTACTGTGTGTAGATGAGAAGCGAGTATGCATGGCTGTGTACACGTACTTGTATGTAGTACATGATAACGTATATGAACGAACGGTGTACAAGAGCCCTGGAGCCGACTCCTAAGCATCGTTTAGCCACACGCGAAGATCCAGGCGGAGGACAGCTTGAAGATGGCGCCCAAAGGTTTCTACAAGTGTACTGACGAATCCACGAGTAGCAGGGTGGAAGAGGTGAAGACACACGATTTGCAAATTTGTAGCGTGTGCGTGAATTGCGAATTTTCGGATTTGCGGTGAAAATTCCGGATTTAAAAAATCTTCCGGGTCGTCCGGAAGTGACCTGTCATTTAGAGTGAAGTCCTTCGAGGTGGTCAAATCCCTTTAAAAGTGCCTTACGTCACATTAGTGTGTCAATCACGTTCTGAAATAGTTGCGGCTTTTCAAGAAAAAGATGAGCAATTCGGTTCAAGACTTTGATAAAGTTGAGTCCTTCCCGGATGTTTCAGCTGCACAGCAGGTTTGAATTTTGAAGATGATGAGGAGGAAGAGAAGTATTGATAGGAATCAATGATGTTAATGTTTTCACTGATATTTGTTGTTAGATGGGAATGACGCTGGGTGACGAGACTCAACCTCGGACCTTGTAAGATACAAAGAGCATTATCCTTTTTAACTGTAAGAGCTGCCAGATTTTCGTTTCGAAAATGTGGAATCAGACTTGTTCAGTTGATGAGTTGATTACGACTGTACGGAAAGTCCAGTCAAAATGGGATGATTGTAATGAAGTTAATAGCATGCAGTTTTTCACGTTCAAAATTATGACCACGAACTAGCGACTCAAAGATGATGAAGTGTCGGATCAATTATGGTCGGATTTACTGGACACTTACTGAATGAAGTGTTGTGGATCCTGAGAGAGTCTGAAAATAATGTAGAATTTTGTAATAATAATTAAAGTTGATTCAACAAAATTCGAAAATCTGGCAGTTTCACTTTAACACTTTACGTTAACTGTATACATTTAAGGTGTAATATAGTGCGACGTAGTGTTTGGTGACATTCATTTTGAATTAGAAGAGTTGTGAATAAGTTTGATGCAGTAGAATAAATATTTGTGTAGGTACGTCGGGAATCTGGATGCTCAAATGTCGGAGGAGTTCCTGATGGTTTTATTTGGTCAGATCGGTCAGATCCGGGGTTGCAAAATCATCCATGAGGTATTTTATTATATTTTTAAAATGCAATCATACGTTGGGCCATACGTTGTCGGTCGAAAAAAACAGATTTTCAAATTTGACATGTTGGGAATGTAATTTGATCTATTTTACTAAAGCAAATTGTGGAGAACAAAGCAATGAGACAAATTATTTCAAAATTTTTGTACGTATTAGCTATTATATATCTATTTAAGGAAAAAATTAGGATCCTAAAACGTATAAGAGCTACGTGAAAAATATTGCAAGAGACCACGTTTAACCTGTAGTCTAATGGAGATTTTTTACGTTTTGGAACCTTCTATAATCTTCAGCTGTGATATGTTGGCTACACGAGAAATTATAAGTATGCATTAAGCATTTTAAAGCCGAGATATTTCGCTTTAAAATGGTGCATTCATACTTTTAAAAAACCTAAAACCTTAGAAATTGATCCGGTTCCGGTACAAATTGACAAGCAAACCAAAAACAATATTTTGACCAAAAATTTGATGTGGTTTATAACTAGCGCAGATCATTAGTTTTTTTAATCATTGTAAGTATAATCTCCTTAAATTTTCGGCACCTAAAATGCCTCTTTTCCAAGCGCTTTTAGGAGATTAATTGGAGAAATGGTCAAAATTTGTCTTTTTTTTACAAATTCTGTCTGTGCGAGAAGTTTTAGGGCATTAATTGGAGGATTAATTGCTCGAAATTTGAGTGTCACTTTGTGTTTTTTGTACTAAGCAATTATTGTCTGTCCATAATTTTGGCCTAACAATTGGAGGATGTTTTAGAAGATTAATTTTACCCCTTCTTTTACCGCGTTAATTGGAGGATTTTATTAACTGCTGACTGCTTCGGCTTGTCGAATGCTCTTTTAGGGCAATAATTGAAACATTCCTTAAGGTCCATCGGTCCCTAACGCTTCGTGTGTCCCTTAGGTTTTTTTGTACTCTGCGATTTTTGTCTATCCCTAACGCTTTTGACCCATTAATTGCAGGTTGTTTTAGCTGATTAATTGGCCACATGTTACCTCTTTTTAACGGCGTTGATTGGAGGATTTGATTTACTCCGAGTGTTTCTGCCTGTCAGAAAGTCTTTTAGGGTAATAATTGGAGAACTTTTAAAAATCCGCCCCTAAGGCATGTAGGGCATTAATTGAACGATGTTTCAGGTGTTTAATTAGTCAAAATCTATTCATGCTTTTACTGTTTACTGTCACTCGAAAATAACGCTTATATTTGGTCTTTATAATGTGGAATGAGTACATCCGAATTCATTCGCATTTAAAAAATCTATAGAGAAACTTAGATACACAGCGATATAGTAATCGTAGAAAAACAAATTACAACCAATTGCTCATCAAAATTACTGATAACCAGGGGGAGACCAGTCTATATGTACTGACCTGGATATGACACGTTAATAAAGTCAAACAATACATTCCGATTGAAAATGTACTTTTGTGAACCGGTGTTTTTCATAAAATGGAAAACTTATTAACACTTTGCCCTTTCTCCGTACTCGAAACCTTTTCCCTAGGGTTACAGTTTGTAGGACTTCCCACTCATCGAATGTTACAGAACATATTGGGAATACATAACCCCCTATATAGTATTATACATACATGCAAAGTTACGTAGTAAAGCTGAAAGCACTTAAAGATAATTATTTATTGAACTAGGTATTTTATTCCAACCATGTATGTAAACCCAGCCATACTATATACTATCAGCACTTGAAAAACTGCAATATTAAAGCGAAAAATCATCCAGTTGAAACCCTAAAAGCGTTTAGAAAAGAAGCATTTTGAGGAATCCTCCAGTGAAAGCCATAAAGATACGTGAGGCAGGAGCAAAATCAAACCTGAAAATGTTTCTTATGAACCTCCAATTAATAACCTAAAAACGGGGTAAATAATGACCATCAAGCATCTGAAACATCCTCCAAGTAGTGCAGTAAACGTAATAGATACACGCGGAAAGTGTTAGGAGTATAAAAAATACGTAGTTAATTTTAACAATCCTCCAATTAATGCTCTTAAGGCGGTAAGGGCAGACGGACTTGAAGAAATCCTCCAACTATTGTCCTAAAAGAGGTTGGGACAGACCGAAAAATTTCGTATTATGATCCACCACTTAATAAACGAAAAATATTGATAAATATTGACCAATAAAACAGCTGAAACACCCTCTAAGTTAACTCACTAAAAGCGTTATGAACAGACTAACAATGGAACCTTGGTTCATGATACCCACCGATCTTAACGAGCAAGGGCTCTTTGAAAAGGTATTTTGAAGGACATT
>JAQFXU010000831.1:0-39386 GCA_034693705.1 Spatulosminthurus flaviceps
GCCCTGAATGCATAACAGAGCGTAACATTAGAAATTTAATGATGATGATCAAATAATGTTATTACTAAAAGGAAAAACATTTTGGAAAATAATAATAAAAAAATAACTCATATTATTTGAGCTACTAAATAAACCTATGAGTAAATTAAATCATGTGACATTTATGACTTGACATATTTAAATAGTGTTGATTTAAAAGCTCACGTAATACGTTTTGTATAAATATTCCTATTGTGGCTGGGCTTTATAGTGAGGAAATTCTATTTACACCATTTAAGCTCTTATTATCTGATATGAGGGATAAAAAAAATATTTGAACTCATTCCATATTTATAAGTAGCATGACAATCATATAATTTCCACTCCCTATCATATATTTTACTCAAACTTGTTGAGAATTGAAGTGTAGGAGTTTTCTCGGCTTCATAGTTGAGAGTCTGTGAGCGGTGGATGGTATGAGCAGGACAAAGTTTACTCACGTAAACTAATATATATATGGAAACCTCCTTGAGAGAGAGTAAATAGTATAGGACTCTTGACAAAGAGAATTAATATTACACTTGCAAGAGGAGAGACGAGAGAGAGAGAGTGTGTGTGTGTGAGAGGGTGATAAAAGTTACTGATACAAAATTATCATTTGCCATGCGAATGATGACTAACCTATTCATACCGTATTTATTCCCTCAACAACAAACCAATAAAGCTCTCCATTAGGACTTAGCACCATTCCACTTGACATGCTCATAAAACTTTTTCCTAACTCATAAACTTAACTAACTTTGTTTTAATACTGTTGAGTATCCCAGTCTATATAAGTTACACATTAGCAAAAATCCAAAAATATAAATCTACTTTACATATTATCCATATACTCTTATGGCATAAGCCTTTTAAAGTATACAAAGGAAAATAATGAGTCTCAATTGCCGATTAGCCTCTTGACTCAAATGTTAAATTTATGTTAAAGACCATAAATGTGTGAGTGTGTGTGTGTGTGTATGTGTGATATGGGAAAAGTCACAATGGTTTATTTAAAGGGGTGATAATATTTCCTATATATCCTTCTCGTCCATTCTCATGTCACCTCCTCTACTACTTATGTCATTAACTGAGAACACCATGTTCCACATATGTATTTCCCTTGTAGAAATTGACACAGGCAAGTTATTCCTTCTATTTGCCAGTCAGAGTGCAAATAATATACTGCACGATAAAATTTCCACAAACATTCTGATAAGCTCCGGCTTTTTACCTCATGACAGCTCTCAAAGAGAATATTTTTCTAGTGGGAGAGAGAGAGAGAGAGAGAAAATAATAAATTCCGAGAAAAAAAATCCCTTATTGAGTATGTACACATATCTGTATACACTCACGTACTCAAAAGCATAATATACATTGTAAGTACTTCCAAGCTATTAGGCTACAGTAGTAGGTAATAAAGTAAATAGCATAGCTAAAGCTTGGAAATGTTACCTATTCCTAAGTACTATTTTCCATGTATAAAATCACACATATATTAGTAGAGATACGTACAAAGCCAGAGGAGAAAGGTTACACAGTATAAATACGTTCCAAAGAGTAAGCTTTTGATGGTTGACGGAACTCATCAGTTACGGCTTGTGTAGTAGAAGCTATCGATAAATTATTTACATTTAATTTCAAATTGCTGACAAGAGAGCTATAAATGTTTTTAACGACTCCTAGCTCTAAACACGTTTGAAAACTTTTTTCCTCCTTTTACCCTTCCTTCACTCACTCACTCAGTCAGACTTTCCTACGTAACTTTAATATATGCACGACAATCTCTACCCATATAGAAATAGTATGACAACCTATATGGAATACCTATATCACACTTCGTGACATTAAAAGTCAAAGAGTTAGCGAAGGAGAAAAAAATTAATTTTCTCCTATAAACAACACTTTTACGTCCATCACACTCCATCCACATATTACTTGCTTCTCTCTTACCAGCACATACATAACATATGTGCAATCAATACCCATAGTCAGCTACACCCTTTAATTACGATACTATTGACCTTAGCAATGCAATAGTAAAAATTGGTAAGAATTTCCTCTAACCTTTTCTCCCAATAAAATTTTTTTCCTCTCCTAAACCCTCTCTTTTACATGAACTAATCGTTCTGTGAGAAAAAGAGCGAGAGAAAAAATAAGGTAATAACATAATTTTAACATCCACTGCATCCAATGAAATTCTCTCCTTCCTATACATTACATATAAATAAGTACTCTCCCTACATATATAGTATATGTATATTTGAGTATGCGGAAAATCAGGGTAGTTTACAAAGTAAATGGATTCTGCGGTCAGCTTCCCAACACATCAATGTTGTGGAACATGATTATAGACACTTGTAAAATCCACTCTTCTTCAATGGCTGCTGCTCCTGCAGAGGTTGAAGGATCCTATGTGTATACATATAAAGATTAACTACTAGACTATAGGCGAGAAAACACATAGCTTGAACTTTAAAACGTGATATTTTACCAGATAGTCAATGATACACTCATGTGTAGATACGACGCATATATATGTATGATCTGACTGGTGTGAGACATTGGTGCAAAGGAGAAATATAAAAGGATAGGAGACAAGGTACAAGCAAGTTTAAGGATTTGTCTACACAAGAATTTCAAAGATACTCGGGAGTGTGTTTGTGTGCATATCACCCAGCCCATCTTCTAATGGAAATTTATGCGAGGCTAATTGCAATGCAAAGCATAACAGGGTTGGTGTGGGATGGGTTCATGCCTCGTCGGTTGTTTGTCCATGTCCTCTCCTCGCTTATTATTATTCTCTCTCTCTCTCTCCTTTGTGTATATTTACAATGCTTTACAACCAACATTGCTCTTACTTTTGGCTTCTCCTTGGCTAATATTAATTTGCTACGCTTGAAACATTAAACACTTCTTGTCGTCTCTCTCTCTCTCTCTCATTCCCTCCTGTAACTTCTTGCAGTGTAATATGTACAGAGCTTTAAGTTCGAGAGACAAGATTCACTGCCAAGTGCCAAAACTACATGTATGTAGCCGGTCTTAAAATTTCCTTTGTTTCTCTCTCTCTCTCTAACATATACATACTCGGCTCACTATTTTATTATCACATCTTTCTACATAATCTCCTACAGTCACAACTAATATCAATCTTTTCATTATTATTCATCTACTACTACTACTGTGGTACTGTCCTCCCTTCTACATATAGTAAACCCTTTATTGTAAGAGTCACAAAATCTAAATGAAAAAGTAACTTGTTTTCATGTAAACTTGTATAAACCCACACAGAGTCCAGATGGAGATGAGGATCAGAAGTTAAAGTAAAGGAAAAAGAAGAAGAAGCGACAAGAAGAAGAAGCTACGAAGAGGAGCGACTGAACAAGTCAAATTTAAATTATGAACATGGAGACAACCATGTCAGAGTAGAATATACATGGCTAGACAACATTTATATGAAACCCACACACGTTGAGCTACCTACCACTACTACAACTTTACCACTGCTTCTCCTTACTCTTTCTTTCTTTCTTTCTTTCATTCTTTCCTACATAGAAAATGGCACGAGAATAAACATCTCACCACTCTGTATAAAAACTCACATCCTGTACATACACACACACACAGATAATTCAGGTGTTACATACATAAAATATGACATAATATATTTGTGAGTAGCTCCGTCTAATATATTTACTTCGTGTGTAGCTTATCCCTGCTGAGATAATTTTTTAAAGGATGAGTTTTTAGTGGGGATGATATTGAGTGGTGGAAGTGGTGGTGGTAGAAGGATTGTTTTGTATTTATTGCATATACACACAAACACACTCATATCTAAAATATATTGCTCTTTGATAAACATTGGCAGAAATATGTATGAGGAGAGGGGGGGGGGAAGTACATGTTATGCAAAACCTGAGAATAATTTTTCATAGAGTTAATGTGCTCATGTTCACAACTATTTAACTACAAGCCATTTGGGATTTTCATGAATGTTTCTCCACTTCTAAGTATGACATGGGTAGTTATAGTAAAACATTGGATGATGTTCGTATTGAAAGTAGTACTCATTTATAATTCGTAGGAATTACGGTTATTGTATGTATGGGCTTCCATCTACATACATTTTATCTCTCCTCTGCTTAGTTTACTATACGGCTTGTCTAATTTTTTCTCTTCATCGTCGTCGTCTTCTCCTTCTCAATGAAGGGAATGCTTGTACTCTGTGTACACTTTATTAAAAGATGATAGCCGTTATTTATGGTAAATGTTGCGAAAATGTCTGCCAAGCATTTTATTCTACAAGGAGGATTTTTTGGCTCGGGTTATGATTAAATTGTACGTGCAATATGGAAGATTCTTTGGGTATTCAACCGTGTGAGTTTATTTTATATTACAGAGTGCACTTACCATGACTAACTACTACAAGTTTAGTACATATCGGAGTAGTGTATGAGAGAGAGAGAGAGAGAGAGAGAGATGCAAGTTTGGAATACAATAAAGGATTTTGTGATTCTCTATACTATGAGGATGAGGATGAGTTGAAAAATTAATGATAGTTATTTAGATCTGAGGAGATGGACAGGTCTGATACACTCGGTTGACCTCTCAGCGCTGGTTGGGTGTCAACAGAATTAAATTGCGGACATAGACCGGAGGGAGGAAGATGTGAGGAGGATTATTCATTAGCTATGAATAGTTGATATGCATGGGTTTTATGTGTGTGTGTGTGTGTTTGTGTGTGCTGAGCTTGGAATGGTGAGCTGAGAGGAGTGTTGGTTTTAGAAATTCAGGGAATTAGTAGTTAAGGAAAGAGATAGGTATGGCTCTGTTATAAGGGAAAATGAGGCTATGGGATGGAGGAGAGTCAAGTGCTGGGAGCATCTGCGGTTCAACTCATTTGGCCACAACACAGCTCTGCTCTCCTTGTGTATTATACATGTATTAAAGCCAACAGTCCTGGCTCTTAAAGACGGCTATTGTGTGTAATGCAAATTACAGAGTGTCGTTCCAACCAAAATCCCGCAACTTTACACCATTCCCGCTCTTCAACGTACTCATTTTCCTGGAATTTACCTCTCCTACAATTATTACAACCCTTGTTCCCGCACCAATTCACCATGGAAAAACACTATGAATATTCAAACGCCTATGGTAATCATTTTGTTAGTCAAGAGCATGGAGCTCTCTATAGCTCTGCTCCCGCTCTAGCTTTATTTTTCCAAATTATCTACTTACACATTTCCTCCCTATTCCCACTCATTAATGCTCTTTCCAATTTAAAATGTATTTTTCCTAAAAGTTTAGATTCCCACTTTTCTCCCTTTATTAATTCTCCTCCTCTTTTCTCACTAACCTTTCTTTCTCACTCATCCATTGCTTTTACAATGTATACATTGGCCGTGCTATTTTTTAGCACCCACAAAATCTTATCCATTTATTTCTCATTGTATGCAAAAACATTGACGACAATGAGCAATAATTGTCAATTAAGACATTGAGTTGATACTTAAAAAATACAGATTGAAAAAACATTTGAGGTCAATCTATTTCCACTATTAACCCTAAGAAGAGGAATGGCAGTGTAGAAAGATATATGCATTTCCACGGGAGGGGAATCCATAAGTATCCGCATTGTCAAGTTGGGTACCCTCCATTAAACAAGTATTTACGGTATTAAAATGATGGTCCCGAGCCAAAAAAAAGGAATGATGGGAAACCAAGAGAGTCTCTAACAATGCCAGGGGAGGCCAACGGAAACATAAAATGAAATAAAGATATATCTTTGAATATAAAAGTGCAGGCCTGAAAAAAAAGTCGATAAAAATATCTATCTCTCATGCTACATTCACCTATTTAGCTGCATACCAAAAAACCCATATAGTTTCCCAACCCTACCATGAATACACACACACGCATGCATACCCCAAAAAAACAAGAAAATAATAAAGGAGCCCGAGAATAAAAACCGATTACTTGCTTCTCACTTAGTTTAATTCGAATTTAGTCTGGTGCTACTACACACACATACTCACACACATGTGGAGACCCCATAGATTTTTGACATGGAGATATACATGAGTGTCTGCTTTCCTCAAATTTGTCAAGTCTATTATAAGATGGTGTAAAAGAAGAGAGAGAGAGAGAAACACTCGAGGTAATAAAATTTTAAATGACTGCGGGAAACGAGTCTTTTTATGACGCAAACCGAACATCCTGTCAGTCCGGTTCACAGTTTACCACTCACTGTGTGAATACTCCACACATATAGGATTTTGGCTGGAGTGGATAATCTTTTGAAGAGATGAAAAGAAGAAGAAAAAAAGGCATACAGCGTAAATGAAAAGACAGGGGAAAACTCTCGAGTGAAAAAAGCTCTCCCTTTCTCACAAATTATTTATTTATCTTAACATTTTTCGAGGTGTGTGCTTGTTTTTCAAATCAACGTAAATCCTAATTTCTCCACAGTTTAGTCTGTTTTATTTCCTTCAATGTGTCAATCATCCATATTGAATTTTTCTCCTCCTCATCCTCCTCTACTATTTACAATCTCTAAACACAAACACACACAGCTGTATCTACATACATATCCTCCCATTAAAAAAAAGAGATACAACCTCACAAAGAGTATCGTCCAAACAAAATTTTCCTAGTACAAGAAATGTTCAAAACTTAACTCAACTCAATGTAACGTGTGTGTAGTAGTAAGAAAATTCACTCTTGCCCCTACACACTCATCCCTCCCTTGTTGAAATTCATTTAACATCAACTCTTCTTTCCCATATGTGTACATATTTACAAAAATCCCATAAATTTCCCTCACGAGTCAAAACCCTCATAAAGATGCCTCACTTTACATGCAAAATTCTCATTTCGGTAAATCATAGGCAAAATACAGAGAGTCAAGTATAGTAAAGATGGAGAGAGAGGGGAAAGAGAAAAAACAAAGATATAAAGTATAAAGGCGGAGAAAAATAGAGAAACAGTTTGTTCGTGATGGGGAGAAAAAAAAAGAGAGAGAGAGATAGGGAATAAAAATTAAGAAATGAAATACGACTCAAGAAAAATGGGCCGTGTGTGTGTGTATGTGTAGTATATTAGTGTGTGTGTGTGTGTGTGTGTAAAAAAAGAGCTCTCCTTATCTTGAATCGTTTTTTCCTCCCTACAACTCATCATCATCTCCATCACTGCCATATATATAGAGAGCAATATAGTGGGAGAGAGAGAGGTGAGTACTAAAAACCAGGAGATTAATGACACCTGACTTTCACCTCATTACATGACAAAGAGAAGTGATAATTACCGGGGCTCAAAGTGCTGACTGATAGTACTTACTCAAGAAATAAATAATTTAGCCAATGCATTGGATTCGTTATAACTGTATAATTCTTTGAGGGTACCAAATCAAGGTCTGACTATATAAGTCCTTCTTCGACTAATTGTAAGTAAGCAGATATTGAAAAAGTATCATTTTGATTCTCTCGATAACAATTTATGTTTTACTCTCTATATGATTTTACTATGAAAAATAATAAACCATGCTTTACGTACATATATGGACGTACTCAACCTTCCTCCCATTCTCAATTATTGAACAAGTTATATGATCACATTTATGGTTTAATATTCACTCTTGATAGCCCCATTCATTCTCAACATTATTAATAATACAAGAGTGATGATGATAATCCTTGGTTTTTTTTCTTCTCATATTCTCTCATGGTTGTTTGAAAGGAGCAACCTAACAGAGAGAGAGAGCAGAAAATAGAGGAACAGGTTTTGCAATAATGGAAGATTTATGCACTGATTTAATTTGGATTTTACATAGCATTAGCCAGAGGATATTAAAGACCACGTTAAAAAGTTAACAAACGACCTGTGTAAATCATAACATTTTTTATACACCCATCATGTTTCTCTCACACATCCGTTACATTATTCATTTCCCTCACAACTCAATCAAACCTTTCCACAATAACATCCATTTCAATTTTTATAGATTTCCTCATCATTTTTATCGCTTCCACAACTTTTAAATTTACAACAATAAAAAATGCCCAAAAAACTCACTTAATCAATTTTTATTCCTGTAATCCTATTATATGTTACCATCATCGTTGACTTTCCGAATAAAGATGGATTCAAATTCACACGCAACATTATTTTTTTTAATTGGCATATGTATTTATTGCATTGCTGTACTTATTTGAAAAAAGGAGGAGGAGGAGGAGGAAATTAAAGGGAAAAATTATTATGATTATGTAATAAAATAATTCTCTACTCATCATGTATAGTATCTCGGTTAAAAATATGATTAGTAGCTTGGATGGCATTAAAGAGTTAAGAAATAAAAAACAAGTTAAAATACATACAAGTTTTTTCTTCATACAAATATATTGTAAGTTGAGAGCCGTGTCAAGTAATAAGTATGGATGGCGGCAAAAATCTCTTTCCAATTGAAACATCTTGACAAGGAGAAACATTTCATGATCAAGTAATTGCTAGTATAGTCTGAGGTTAATTGACGTAAGCAATGACATGCACTTCTCTCCGCTCACTCAATCCAATCCACTCCTTGCCCATAATAATCATCATGCTACACCAGCAGATAGAGAGAGAGAGAACTTGATTTACATTTAGTAACACGCCTTTTACCATATTATCCCTATACTCATAGATTTACCTCCAATGTACATATTTTCTATATACTCTTTACTACCTATGCCTATCTAGTAGTAGCCGTCTTAAATGCATACAACTGTATAATAGGATATCCTTCAACCAAAAGGTATTAGTTCTACTCCGATGGTTCCAAGACTCCGTGAAAAAAAAATCTCCTCTTTTTTTATTTATATATAAATACACAAAATCCTACATATTTGTTTCTCAAGATTGTGTATAGTCTCAGGGAAAAGGAACCTAAGCAGAACGAAAATCTTTTTATTCAACAAATGTGTGTAGTTCCTTGGAAAAAAGATATATAGATTTTTTAGCCTGATATATAATTCATCCATACTTATATAGTGCTTATTTCAAAACCACAGGATGATCATATTCACAGATATAAAAGATTTTTTCCATGTGCATGAGTACTTCCATATTATCTTGTATATGAAAGGCTTAACAAATTGAACAAGAATGTTTTTTTTCAATATCCTACATATATTATGTACATATGCATACACACGAAGATCAAAATGTTTTAAGTATGAAAAGAAAATCATTATAATAGCCATACTCTCCCTATGTGTATACTCACATATAGTAAAAAAGGAAAAGCTCTCACAAAAAGGAAATCATGATGATGACTTTGTATTAAACACAAAAGTATTACTTTTTCTGGGTAATGGAACGGGAGGCAGGCGGATAAGAGATATAGCATATAGCATAGAGAGCGGTAACAAAAAAATATACAAGTGAAGATTTCAATGTCAACACTGAGCATTGTGTCTGCATTTGAAAGACCACAAAAGCGACCAGTTTTCCCAATAATAATTTTTTTTATCATAAAATAATCCCATTGGATAAGATTCCTTCCCCTCCAGCCCTTTCATTTACAATTATTATTATAATCCTAACGATTCCATTGAATTCTCTCTCTCTCTCTCTTTTTATGTAGACACTCTCCCTAGTCAATTCTTCCTATCCTGTCAGTTAAATTTCAAAACCCTCCTCACAAGTATCTCGCACACATTTACATTTTTTTCCCTCTCTCTCTCTCTCTCTTTCTCTCTCACTCAAAATACATACATAGTTTTATTAGTCTTCCGAGCAAGGGTAGCAATAATGCCGAAGGAAAAATAGTGTGAATAGTCCAGCTGTTTTTCCAAATAACTTACATACAATGCTAAAGTACCTATACATAACAAGAAGATTGCCAAGAGCATTCTGTACCTCTGATCCTCTCGATATTATTTTGTCCCTGAGTTTTATATGCATTTTTCCCTCGCAGGACTATAGCAGTGCAATCAAATGTGGGATTTTTCAGGCTTGTTTTTCCACATTCATAAAAAAGCCCTTATGTACTGGTAATATGGAGCTCATACCTGGAATCTGGAATCATTCTTTTTTTTTCTCTCTCTCTCTCCTACTCTCCACTAGTATATTATTACATACATACACACGTAAGGGGGGAACAATGGAGCGTAAAGTGTGTGTATATAACATTCAAAGGGAAACCACAAGTGCAGCAATGCCAGCAATGTGCGGGAGAATAATTATGAGGTGCATGCATATATAAAAAATACATATCTGCTTAAAGAAAAACATTGTAAAGCTACAAGAGAGTGAGTAGCATTCATAAGAAGAAGGCATGACAAGACCGCCAGTACCAGTTGAAATATTATACTTATAAGGTATTGGTGGGATACATAACAATAAAGGCTGAGTCTATAGCTATTCGTATATGTGAAATAATGGAATGGTTAAATACACGGAGATGAAGATCACCTCGCCCGTTTTGACATCTTGTACAAATGATGATTATCAGGTTTCAAATAATAATCAGACAATACAATGGTTGGATCCATCCATGTCGAAGTATGTATGTACTATGTGAGTGAAGGAGCGAGGAGCGGGCCAGCATGCGAAGTATAGTAAAGTATTAGCAAGTTCCATCCATGTCTATCCTATTGTAACTCTTTTACCTATTAAGCTTCAAGTTTGGATCATGCATGATGATGACGAGTATGTGAATGTTTTTGAACGCAGATGCATGAAACCAATCTCTGCGTATGTAGCTATAAGGTTTTTGTACGTGTAGAGGAATGAATAGATAGAGCATGATGAAATTCCATGTATTAGATACGGAGTTCTCCTAGTGAGTGAGAGAGAGAGAGCAAAGTTACATGATGGTGAACATTAGCGATTGGAATGAAAGAGACAGACAGGCTTTTCTCGCCTATCTTAACCACTCATCCATCATTATTACCAACAACTGAGGGGATGCGTGCCTTCATCTCCTTTCAATTGTATTACACATTATACACTTACCAGAAGGATATACAAAACAAGAAGAACGGAGGCAATTCAAAGCTAGTCTGGATTCCACATCCCATTACTAGAACCATTAGGCTGACAAGTATATCTGATGCCGATAATTTCCCTGACAATACATACGAGTAAACACGTTGTACTTGCTCCTCCATTATTTTACCTAAAGACCTCTCTCTCTCCTGCTCTCATCTACTTCCTATCCCTTCTATCTACATAATATCTCGTAATATGTATGAGTTCAAGCTTCAATGCAAGTTTTTATTAAACCATTGAAATTCCCATTTCCCTCTTTATACACTTATTTATATCACATCAGAGTACTTGAATGGGGAAAATAAACTACAATTATTTCCCAAGTCTTATCCCTTATTATTTTTCACACACAAAAACAAATCTACAGAATAAATGCATTAAGTTTATATATTATGGATTGTTTTTTTATACCCACTAATTCATCTATTATTACAGTTGGAATAAAAGGAGGAATAAGAATAAGAGACGATTTCAAAATCTCACACTTTTCTCACAATCTCCTATGTACCTTTTCGTAGTTACACAACTGACTCAGCTGAATGAATACATAAACGTGTGTACACACAGACGGCTGGTTGTTAATAGGAGGTAAAGATGAAACCTCGGTTTACTCCAGCTCCTGTAATAATACATGTACATACTGCAAGGGCAGAGGTAGACCTCGGGAGCTAAACTCTATGCATGTATATTGTATACATGCTGCACATAATCCAACTCAATCTGCTTTGAGAACAATAAGAGGGAATGCAGATCAACTTCATTTGCCTCATTGAAGCAGAACTAATTCCTCTGCTGCGTGACCCTCCTCTATAGCTTTCCCTTGAGCGGACTCGCTACAGTTGTGTGAAAACCCTATGTATTTAACGAGGTATTAACTCTCCGACTTTGTATCCGCATACACTCTGGGTATAGATCCTTCCATCAGCCTTAGATACATGATAAACTTAAGAGAGAGAGAGAGAGGAATCTCCGCACACAAATGCGCTACTGGCTTAATTCACCATGTAGTATTTATTAAGAGCTAAATCACTACGACGGCTCATGCCTCTCTAAACTATAGAAATCCCTTGGTCGTGGATCTGATAACTGCTTAAACAACTATTTAGGTTAACCTTTCCCATAAACGTAATTGCACATGCATACTCATCTACTATGTATCCCCATACTTCCACATAGGAAAAACACTATTTCCCTCCAACTGTGTTCCTCTAGAATTAACATGTGCTCTCCCTACATTTGCAAATAATATGATTCCTCCACACACTACAATATATTTATTATTACATATATGTGTTGTAGAAATAATTATTTTCCAACAATCTTATAAATCTCATTTGATTCCTCGCATAAAGACAGATGTTTAGAATTTTATCACGTTACTCCTCCAATCCATGTATACATACATGAGACAGAGGAATAAATTTAAAGCCGGCTAATATCCTTATTATGACTTGGATTATTCTGTCAATGTAATCTGCTCTATACGTGTTACTGTCATGCAGGGATGGAGAGCATTCCTTTCATTTATAATTTTGAATGATTCTCTCTCTCTCTCTCCCGCATCCCACTCTCCTTAACTTTAGATTGTCTCCTTCCAACAACCCTACACGATGGATATTACATTCTACTTAATATTTTACCAAGACCGCAATGTCAGACAGGGAGAGAGACACATACAGAAACTATTCAGAGAACACACACAATATATTACATTACAGAGTGTATCGCTTTACACATTTCCCACATTAACCCTTTGACTACTACTTTGCGTACATAAAATATATAGGAGAGTTATAAACTACCGACCTCCTGCCTCCTCCTAAATTCCCTAAGTAATCTTGCCTCTATAGTAGCACAGGAGCGTAAGGAGTATTGAAGTGAGTGACTGTATAAAGTAGCCCGCAGATTTACTATTCCAAGTCAGAATTAGAGAGATAGAGTTATTCATTGTATACATAAATATAGAGGTGTATGTTTTGTAGTAGTAGTTATAGGTCCTTAAATCTTATTTTGCAATCACAATTCATGTGAAGAGAACACCCACTTTGACTCGTTTAACACTGAATCATCATCCTGATGATGATCATTGTGTTGTTATTGCGATTACGACCGTCATCTTATCTAAATTCGCATCCTCGTTTTACTGCACGGGAGACTGGCTCTTTTGTTTCATCATTATGATTATTTTACACACTACAGTTACTCTACAATATATATATATACTATGTATATACCATTACACACAAGATTTCCTACGTAGGATTAAATACTACTCATTATTACACTTATTTTATATATAAGATAGGACGTAGAACATTGGCGCTCGTAGATACACAGATGTTGTTGATCCAATCTTTTTCTAAATACATACTTTATCGTAGTACGTACTAGTATAGTGCGTGCCTTTATCTAGAGTTGTATGTACTCTGCTACTACTATTTACTATGGTTAACGACTTGACGATCGAGAGTAACTTTACTTCTTTTCCACCTCGCTCTCTCTCTCTCTCTCTCTTCCAGTCGAATCCTATTAGTTTTATTTGTTTTCCGGCCTACTTGTTTCTCCTCTCCTCTTTTAGTTCTGAACATATAATTCCCAGAGAGATATGAATTATCCCTATTGATTCACTCCTCCGGCCTTGTGTACATAGGAGGAAGCTAATCTCCTTAAATAAATTCTGTATACACATAGAAAATATGTGGCAGTGGAGATATAAAAATTATTGTAGCTTCAATAGTCTCATATTTACCCTTTGGGCTCATATAATAAAATACATACATAATACTGGCTCTGTTAGGATAGAGATATTTCCTAAAAATAAAAATTAGTTTACAAGAAATAATTTTATGGTGAATTTTGTGAGGAGGAGTGGTATTAGTAATCCAAATAATAATTCCCTATAATTTCTTCCATGAATTTTATGTCATTTCCAAATGGCTTGATAAATGATGATGGACTCATAGCAATAAAAAGACAAACAATATTAAAGGAAGTAGTTACTAATAAAAATCCATTTTAAAGTTTTTTTTTCATTTTATGATTTACTTCCATTATTTACCTTCCTTCCCTATACATACACTCCTACCAAATTCCAACTAATACGTAAAAACTACTACTAATGGCTTTAGTTTTATGTACATACACAGCAAATGGACACGGGGGAATTCCATTAGAAATATATATAGTTTAAATGTCAATAACGTCAATTTAGTTTGCAGTTTTTGCCTTTTGTTCAATTTTTATTCCTTCCATAACGCTTTCACTTAAAGGATAGTTTACAGTAGTAATTTATCAGGGGATAGAATCCATGCTACATTAAATTATACTATAGCCCGGGCTAATATACATATACGTGCTTAAACCTTAATAGGAAATAATGTGTTATTGTGCCTTTTTTCCTCCTTTTTCAATCACCCTATAATTTGAATTTGCTTCAATTTAAATTTTAAATGATTTTTTTACAGAAAAAAATCAATACGTATAGAGAAACAAATGGGTGGAAAATTCCGAGACAAATACATTAAAAGATATTTTCCCATTTATATACATATACTCCTACAATGGGAAGGAACATAAAAATATATACACATTTTGTTCCCCCATTTAGCTCAATTTTGAACAATTAACTTTTTTCTCAAAAGTTAAACATTAGTGGGACTACAGTATAAAAGCGGAGATCCTGTATATTAGAATTTTCCTAATAACGTTCACGTTTATAACTTTATATAGAGAATCGTTAAATACTCGTCAATAGTTTTAACCAGGAAACTTACACGATTGTATAAAGGATCATAAAATAATCATCAAATAATAGCTCATGTTATTATTTTATTATGACAATTTATAACATTCACTATTACCATTAAATACTTGAGTATTTCTCTTACACAACGGAGATATAAAAGACAAAATGAAAGACAAAAAAAACTTACTTGTGATACTGGGCTTGTAAAAAGTTGAATTCCTCCTTAATGCGGTCGCATGACTCGCCAACAGTAAACTTGAATGGTTGTCCTGGCTGAGGAGGACCCTGTGAATATAAAAAAATATGCACATAGAGAATAAAAATTT
The DNA here is from genome assembly GCA_034693705.1 of Spatulosminthurus flaviceps. Classification (NCBI taxonomy): domain Eukaryota; kingdom Metazoa; phylum Arthropoda; class Collembola; order Symphypleona; family Sminthuridae; genus Spatulosminthurus; species Spatulosminthurus flaviceps. The sequence continues at coordinate 15,118 of JAQFXU010000831.1, forward strand.
AAAACCTACATAACTTCTTCATAATTCCTTTTATTATCACATACATTTATGTATATGCCACATACTTATATACTCCCCAATTTTTAACTACTTTCAGCATGCTATTCCTACTTTAATAGCTGTAGTATCGTAGGTTTTAATGGCCATCAATAATTCAAGTAGAAGAAAAGATGAAAAAAATACAGCAAAATAGTACAAGTAATTCGACAGGACTTGTTATATACGAAAAAAAAATCTAAGAGATTTAATACTACAATTATTATTAAAATCATATCCACTCTATGTACACATATAAATGACATAGGGTTAAATGGCCTTTAAACAAGAGGAGAATGAGGATGGGTAACAAGTCTATCCCTATGAAGTACTACTGGATAAACCGAGACACTTCCAACTGTCAACTTTCATTAGTGTAGAGAGGACAAGAAGAAGATGACCAAAAGGAAATAAAGCCAAACTTTATGACAATCTGCCTATGCTCAATGTTGTGTAATAATCATGATTATAATATTCCCCCAAACAATATGTGAAAAAAGTAGAGAACAACTTTTCTTCCCAGCAGTTTCAGCAAGAGAGAGAGAGAGAGAGAGAGACAAAAAAATATTAAAACATGAACCCATTCTCACTGACAATCTTTTGAGACAAGAACATAAGTGAGAATGGACATGTATGTATTTGTATGGACAATCTGATATGATTTATAATATCCTTGCTCTTTCATATAAAATTATTCCGGCTTTGTGTATATAACTATAGCATAGGGGAAATACTAGACGTTCTTAAATGAATAAATTTATTACTCTTATAATTTTTATACACATTGAGCGTATTTGTTTTCAGAGTAATATAAAGTGTACTAAAAAGTGTATATAGTAAAGGGGGGTAAAAGTAGTACAAGTTAGTCCTTCCCTCTCTTCAAAGAAAGATGATAATCGATTTTAGTTCCATTCGATTAATCCCTCTATGTGTCTTGTTAACCTCAGCTCTCATCATTGTTATACTTTACTTCACCCAGACATCCCTTGGATAAATGTAAGAGATTTAATCCATATAGATATAGATAAATGTACAAGGATTGGCGTAGATTGTTAGAATTAACTCGAGCGTTAGATTTTTTCCCCATTGTTTACGCCTCCGGTTTCATATATTCTTTAGACTTGTCTCATATTAAATTGAGTATAATATAATTCCTACAACAACAACAACAACCTCCCCTAAGCTATTTTATATTATGACGATGATACAATTCTTTTGACAAGTAACATCATAAAAAATGTATATAAAATTAGCATGTAAATTATATCCCAGGTATCGTCGTCATCCATAGGGAGAGAATGTTTAATGGTCTGGATTGTTAAATTTAGTCATAATAATTATTCTCCTCACAATTTAAAATAACAATGAGAACAACTCCTAATCATTATAAATGAGGCTAGACATGTATGTATGTATGCAGGACATTAAAAAAAGAGGGGAAAAATTATTATTATGTGTATTGTGTTCATATTGACTTTAGATTGTTCCAGTGAAATTACAATATTAAAATTGTTTACCCAACATTTCTATGGAATGAGGTTGGGCTTTTGTTTGACCTGAGAAAAGACGTACACTACAATGGAAGTCAGGCGAGATAGGGAGAGAGAAAAACCTACGCATAAATCCGGAAGGAAGGAAGGCAGAAGAGGAAGGAAGGAGAGAGAGAGTGAGAGAGAGAGAGAAAGGAAAAATATAAGATTTATACTTGCTCATTAAAATTCATATGTTGTACACATTGTTTGACTCGGGGACTAAAAAAAAGTATAAGTAAAAAAGAATAGGGGCCATGGGGAAATCAAAATCATATTCCAATGTATACTATAGAGATGTGTAGGGACCGAGTATAGAATTACTTTTGTTTTTTTTTCTCTCTCTCTCTCTCTCTTCTTTCTCTGTCTACTCCATCTATTTCCCTCTAACTCCCGAAAGAGTGGAGGATTGTAATACCTTTTTTGATTCCACTCTTCACTCTATGCACATTCATTGTAGATTCAAGAGAATGATCCCAAGTCTCAAATCTAATATGTTTGACTGTAAAGATGAAATCCCGATGCTATTTTCTTCTTCAAGGCTGACAAGGAAAGTCAGGGAAAAGGATTTGACGTTATAGAGGACGGGAGTAATATTATTTTTCTTTTTTTTTCTCTCTCTCTCTCTCTCGTTCTTTCTTCTATACTAAAGGAAAAAACCACTTCACCCGACTTCTATTCCTCGGAGAATTTCATAGGAAAAAAGCTTTGTCTCCAACTACTTGACCCGTGAAAATGGCAAATATGTCCTTCTTTTCACAACCATTCCTTTCTCCTTTATTCACAATGTATACACTACGCAGAGACACACAATACAAACTATATTTTACGCATACATCAAATACATGTGATGTATTCATAACAGGAAAAAAGTAGTTTTTTTTTTCTCAATGGAGACGACTCTCAACAACAAAAGAGTAGCTTTATTTAAAGCAACTTCAATGTCTAGGTAATTTATGTGAATGAATATAAATATTTGAAACAAATTTGAACTACTTTTTCCCATCTCTAATGTTCTTTTGTTGTTTCACATTTGTTGGTTTTATATAAAGCGGAAAGTTTAAGTTGGGTAAAACTCCTCGCTTTTATCCTCCAGCCTCATACATTCATCCCAGAAATTTTCTCTCTCTCTCTCTCTCTCTCACTATATATAATGTAGTGTATGTATCAGCAGAGTCTCACTCGAGTGAGTAGAGAGGAAAAAGTTCAGTGGGGAAATAAATCGGTTGAAAAGTACATATAGACACAGAGATTGCTTCTACGAGTACGACTACGTATAAGTTAATATGCACCTTTCGCCCTACCTCAACTATATTATAGGGAAAGGAGGAGGAAATAAATTGGAAGTCATATACATATCTATATAGAAAAAGGTATATACAAAGTTTGAGTATTTTCCCAAGGCAGGGTAAAAGCAAATAAGGGAGGGAGCGTGGAGAGAGAGAGAGAGAGAGAGAGAGAGAGAGAATAAAATGAATGTGGTAGTAGTAAAAACTTCATTGGGACTTACCGGATGTCGAGCAGCGGCCGCTGCTGCAGCTGCCGCATTCATTGCTGTAGGGTACATTTTACATTACACACACCATCAACATTGCCAGCACCTCGGAATTGAAGTGCAAGTGTTAATCACCCACTCAAAATCAAGTTATTCCACCACTTTCCCCTTCGTATAACTTCGTCTAGTTCTTCTCTCTTTTCTTGTCAGAGCTCTCTTTTTTTATTTAAAAAAAAACTCACAAGTTTTCCAGGAGACGAAAAAAAACACTTTTCCACACAGTAGTAGTAGTCACTTGGGGGAAGGGAGATTGTGTTGATTAATTTTATGACTGTAGATAAATGTATATATTTATTTATTTGAGAGAGAAGGTAATAAAATGATTACTTTAATGATGTTCTTCTTCTTCCCTTTATAAAAGTATACACACTTTATAGCACAAATGTAACTTTGCTTGCTAAATGTCTCTATGTATATTTTAACGGGTGGAATTTTAGTCCTTTAATAATTTATATCACACGCTTTGTTTCTATTGCGGGGCTAGAACATGAGCATATTTCCTTTTAAGAAGAGAGAACAATATTTATGCATATCTAACCTCCGGATCTTGGGATTTTATCTCGAGAAGTTTTTATAGTTGACAGAGTAGTAGTGTGAGAGTTGAGGTAAAAGTACGTACATGAGTTGGTTTTATAAATACTAACTCAATTCTCTGGTTGCTTTTTGAATGTGGAGAGTGGGAACTTTTCCCGTAAATCATAGACTTTTGGTGATGGTGTTGACTCGTGTCTGAGAGAGAGAGAGAGAGAATATTATATATAAAATTGTGTATATGTATATTTTCTCTTATGGAATTTTAGAGAGAGGACACAAGGAGGAAATATAGTTGGTTAACCGAAGAGTATTGGATTTTCCAAGTGTGCACTTATGTGTCTCTCTTTTTGTAGACTTGGTGTGTGTATATTTGGAGTAGTGGTGGTAGTAGGAGTTGGAGAAGTAGAAATAGTATTTGTGAAAGGAACGTGTGAAATGTTCCGTGGATATTGTTGAAAGGTATGTATGTATATATAAATATACTTGGTAGGTTATAGTATGGCACTTTCTCTTTGTATAGAGGAGTTTTGTAGGAAGGCGCGAGAATGTTGGTGGTTGTGCGAGAAGCCCCTCCGGGAAAGTGAGAGAAAGAGGAAAAGGTCAAAACATTTCACATCAATCTAGATATTTCACCTCAAATCCCACAGCTGGTGGTTGGAGTTGGGGCTGTCTATAGGCTTTCTCCTGTGTAATTGTACACCACACTAAATGTCGACTGTTCCGAGAACTAATGGTTTTTCCAGGAGTAAAGGACGGCCCAAGCAAACTGTTCCTTTCCCTGTTCCGTGGTTGCCACTGGCAGTCGTCAGTTTTTCCCACTACAATTACAATCCCACTAGTGTACTCTTCTTCTCCACTGTATATAGATGTATATACCTTTAGGATTAAGCAAGGTCGCTCAGGCTGTCGTCGACAAAGACACTACTTCTCCTCCGTGAAGCACACAGACACACACACACACACTCTGAACAACCTACTAAAAGTGTAACTTTAGACGTATTTACCACAATGTGATAGGGACTTGCCGATCTGATGGATGTTCACAATTGTTGATAGGAAATCCCTGCCGCTTTCTCTTCTCTCTTCCCTTCCTATTTTCAAACCGTAGATATCTTTTCCTATACTCTCCGTGTATGTGTGTGGGTTATAGGAAACTCAGTCACTGAATGATTCCCTGGTTAGATGGATGCTTATCTTCCAACCATGTATTGATTTGGGTTCTCACTCACCCTGATTGCGACCAGAATAGACAAGTCTTTTAGACACGGTATTTTCTATCTTCCTTATATATAGAAGGAATGAGAGTCTCTCAAATAAATATCACCCCCTTAAGTTGAAATTAGTTCAGGGCTTAAGATATAGGATTGTCAAATATATATATTCTGCCTTTAAAAAAAACTTCTCCTTGTTTTAGCACCAAATGGAATTTCTAATGGGAGAGTAACAAGGGTTACCGTCAAATTATTATGACTTTGAGTGTCCAAAGCTTGGTATTAATTTACAGGAATCATAAAATTTTATGACTATGTATCAAATTTGAGTAGAATATCAGAGGGGTGGATCTGCTCTTTATATTACTATGGATATTGAATCTACTCAAATGGTCATATAACCGTGGGTGTTAAATTAAATTGGAGCGGGTGTGTGACGGTATATATATAAATTTTCAAATGTGGTAGCAGCACAATTCCAAGGAAATTAGTATCTACTGAGAACTGTCTCACAAGAGCAAATGAATGACTACGTAATTGGAATGAATAAATGAGTGAGTAGAAGGTGAGGTTTTTGGAGCTTTTCAAAACTCTCCTTTCCAATTGTATGACAAGTTGGAGGAAAGTGAGGATGCCAAAATACTTGAACTTCTCCTTGGGTTTCTGAGGTTGGGGCTTTTGACACAAATTTTATGATGGTATTTTGTCAAGGTAAAGTCTCCCGTATATGTGAGCACTCTAATAATTCTCCTTGCTTTCTCCAAGTTCAAATCCTAGGATTTATCCCCACTCGTAAGAAAAGCCACATGTAGAGATTTCTCGATGGTATTGTTCTCAAGTTTTTTTTTTGCTACTCCACCAATAATTTTAATAACTCCTCACCACTAACTTCGATTGAGAGGAGAGTGGGCGTGGGCTGGGAATAAGCAAGGTCTTAATGTGGTTGAGACGATTACGTTGGAACTGATGAGTTCAGTTCCAGTGCTTCTTCTTCTATATTATAGTAAAACAAATAAGAGCAAAGTCTCCGCGTGAGCTCTATTGTTTTCCAGACAAATCCGTCTACTATAAGAATAAGTGGTATAAGAAGTAAAAATCCGGAAATGGTGGATTTGATGTGGTTATACACTCACGAACCGGGTTGGTGAACCGCAGAAAAGTGGTCAAAATCTATATAAGTTTCTTCTATGTTGGTATTATTGTAACGAGAACCGCATGACCGGAAACCTCCAATATTACCATGGAAAAAAGATCACCGCCCAATAATCAATCTTTCATTCCTCCCAACCTATAAAGTCACTTTTCCTTAATGTACTTGAATGGAACGGAACGACACAGGAGCTCTCCTTCCACCAATTCAAATTTGTATCTGTCACCAGAACAATAAAATTGTTTTTTTTTTCTCTATATCATTCTCTCCCTCTTCAATTTCCACGCCAGCAATTGCTATAAAATTCAACTTTTTTCCCGTTTCTATCTCCCTCGAAAAAAAAACTGTTGTGAGTGAGTAAATAACACAACACGGATCTCCAATTGTGAGAAGATTATTGGCGGTCCTTGTATCTGATGATGACAGAATACATAAGAGAAAGAAGAGTCGAAAGAAAAGCGTCACTTTTGTCCATTGGTTTGCTACGACTCTGCTAAAGTATATATTTACGTATAGAAGAATGCTTCCAGTCAGCAGGGTAATAACACTTGATAAAAATTCCACGCTCAAGCTACTCAAAAGTCAACAAGTTGAGCCAAATGACTTTAAATTATTACAAGTGCCAGGGATGGTAAATGATAGTTACTGTAGACAAGCCAACACATGTATGTTTCTGTGTAACACACCCGCACTAGCACATCACTATATGGACTTCCATATACAATTTTTTTACGACGTTTCTCCTCTTCTTCGTCTTGTTCTTGTTGGTGGCAAACTGCTTGAAGAGTAACGATGACTTGACTTGGACTTTAGATGATGATGATGATGATGGTGATACGATGACGAAGGAAATGCACACTTGAGTTAAATTGTTCAAATGACAATGTCGGCTAGAAGAATCTCTCACTCTTAAGTCAAGTAGTTACAACCCACAGTTGACAGACCTTTATTAGTTGAACAAGTTATGTATACATGGGAACAAGGGGACCATATATTTTCAATAGAAACTCGAAACTCTTCCCTTCTCTTATACACACTCACACACACACTGAGAGAGAAACACAGCTTGGAGGGAAAAAGCAATGTATAGACAATTTGTCCTTTTGGCCACTTTTTCTTACACACGATATATTATATATATAGGATTTTCCTATATATTTATATAGCAATGTGTAAGGTATATTTTATTTAGGACTCCTTCTTCGTGTGCAGTATGCTCCGATTTTACTCCTTGTCGTGGCTCTTTTATCTATGGCTGACTGGTCAAGCGAATCGCCGACAACCAAAATGGCAATGAATGCTCTCTGTTCCCTGGTTGCAACTTGACTCAAGTTACACACCACTGGTGATGACAAAAACTTTTTTATCCAACTTTCTTCTCTCTTTTCCTGTCGTCTTCCACAAGAAGAGAGGAAAAAACTCCATGCACTTGTAGTAGTAGACTGTACTTGTGCTGCATTTATATATATATTTGTAGGAGAGAGCAGTCAAGTGAGCCAATAATAAAACTTATGTCTTAAGTTCCAGCCAATATTCACCCAGTCAGGAGTATGTAGAAGATACTTGAGAAAGGATTTTTTCTTCTTCTTATTTGTCTCCAGATCTATGTAGGAAAAAAGAAAAAAAATCCATTGTATTAAAAAGACAGTAGGCAATAATATTAAATGTATACATGTGTTTTATCAATAGTGTACATGTAATTTAGAATTGTAAATTTCAATGGAATAATGGTTACATAAAAGATAAAAGAGGGGGAGGGAGGAAGAGAAGACAGGAAATCCAATTCCACAATATTAATTGATGAAATGCATGCAACATTTTTCTGACCATATTAAATGTGCTTGGTGCATAGAGTCTATATGGTAAATAGGCAAGGGGTAGAAAATTGTATATTCTATCATCTACTGCATAACAAATGGGATTAGCCAAGTGTGTACACGCTTTTTTGCTCTCTCTCTCTCTCATAAGTAAATAATACGATTACACAATTACTACTTAAAGCCAGGAGCAGCTTGCTTTGCACACGAGGAAAAGAGAGAGAGAGAGACTGAGTACAATAACACAATGAGTTTGTACAATGCGGAGAAGAGAGGCAGGTTGTTGTTGTTGAAAGGGGCTTAATATAATCATGAACGTCAAAAAAGTTTTGGCTTGGTTGCTCTTGGTTCTAGCGGTTTGGTTTTTGGTTTTTCCTGATGAAATGAAAAGACATTGAACTGACCATCTATTGAGGATATAGCAAGGTTCTTTATAAGGAGAGAACAAAAAAAAACAAGGGGATAATTTGTCGTTGGAGTTAACAGCGATAATCATAATAATCCTAGGCTCTACCACTATAAAAATATGTACCTAAATATTAAGGCTGTGGCTGGCTAGGCGTATAGCTATGTACACCTTGAGGGAAAAATAGTGAGAAAATTCCGACAAATTATTGCAAAAATGCTTAACTGTCAGGCGAATGTCGTGCTAATTTTATTCTTACACACTGCAGTGCTACAAATTTAAATTATAGTTAATATGGTTAAACCACACACATAGTATATAGTAAAGTCAACAACAGCAGAAGTTTGACATGGGATTGTCCATTGTCAAAATTGCGTAATAATAAACGTTTGTTAAAGAGTCAACGGGAAAAAATTAAATGTTGTCCTCATATTTTATATATCCCTAGCCACTATTTTGGATATGTTCTATATGCTAAAAAAACCGTCATGGGAATGAGGAAAGTTGAGAAAATAAGTGACAATTTCCTTCGTCATTTTATCTCTACTACTATACAGTGTAGGAGCTACAAATGTATGTGGCTCTTTGGAGAATGTTCATGAGTGCCAATGGGGAAGTACACGCTTTTGCAACGCTACATAATCAAATAAATAATGATAATAATACGGTGGCTTCTTGGTCGCGGTCTAGTCTCTATCATGAGATTTCTCAAGCTAACAACAATAAGAGCATTAGTTGTAGTTGGTACATAAAAAAATTATTCGACTCTAAAAAGACACTACTACTCCCAATTGTACCCTTCGTACCATCGTACTGTACTACCTGTTCCTCTAACTACCTATACTACACTCTATTATTTTTCTATGTGGACAAATAAGTGTTGACTTTTCTAGGAAGAGGAGCAAGAAAGATGTTGGTCATAAAAAGAAGAGCTTTGGCTCTTTAGTATGTACATACATTGATATTGTAGGAGAAGAGAGCTCTGTACAAGTCCAATTATTATTTGTGAACGGATATCAAGCTGAAAGAATAATAATCCTCATCATCCTGATAATAATGACAATCATATGTTCTTATGCAGTCATTATCTCCCACCAAAATAATACATTACAAACAGACGGCATCACAAGGGCTTGAAGAAGAGTTTTGTTCCAAACAGAGCACATGCAGAATCACATGGCCAAATAAATACATCTCTCTACACAGTATATACCGTGTATATTATAAAGTATACATAAATGCCGGTTCTACAGTGAGAAAGAACAAAAGGAATAATAGAGCAGCAGTTGGGAGTTTATATAGTGTAAAATTATCTTGAAAAAAAAATGTTGCTTTTTTCCAAGGCAACGGGAGGGAGAGAGAGAGAGCAAATGTGTAGTAAATGCAGGACAAATTAAATGGGAGATTTAATGGGAAAAAACTGGGTTTACACATGCAAAGTCATTTAAACAATTTGCTCTTTTTTTATCATCTCCTCTCCTTCCATATAATTTCGTCCCTTCTTATTTCCCCACAGTTCCACACGTACTATTTCCCTATACATTATATGTGTATAGTTACCCATGAACTAAAACTTTGAAAATTCTTTTTATTCTTTCACGTAAATTCAAATACATACAAGCGAGTTTTCCTCATGAGATCACAATAAGATCTACTTTAAAATTCCTATGGAAAAAAACCTATGGCCATTTACAGAACCATTCATTACAAAAAAAACTTGTATCTTCAAAATGTACGGGAAAAAAATGTCAAAAATAAATCTCCATTATGTAAAAATTCTTTTAAAAAAAACTTAAATCCACACTATTTTCTCAAATCCCGTTAAGAATTTAAGGGCTTAGAGTTATATATATATATATATTTCCGTTCTGTTAAAATCCAAATGGTTTTTTTATCTCTCCCAATTACATATACATATTCGCCGAGGTTACATTCTCGAAGATAACAACCACTCTGTTTACACTCCACAGAGAAGATTAGCATTTCCTTTGGAAAGATCCTACTAGATCAGAACTTAAGCTCGTAATTGCTTGGAGTTAGAATTAGAAAAAACTCGATAAAATCCAGGATAAAAGACAATTTCACTTGAAGAGTCACATTTTTTTCAAATCCTTTCCTTACTACGGAAAACACTACATAATAAATGTACTCAAAAATAATAGGGAAAAACATTTCGGGAGAAACATTTTGTCGGCATAAAAATCTTGCCTTGGTTGTAGAACGAGCAAATTGCAAAACAGAATAGGAAAAATATTAAAATATACATAGGGAGCGAATCCATGTAAGAACTCTACGATAAAGTCATACGGTAAAAACACACTACAAAATAGCTTGCAAATGTTGAATTGGCTGCGCGGTAGGCACGTTTCAAGTATAGAATATAGTGTGAAGAAGGCAAGAAAAAGAGTAGGGAAGATTCAGATAATATGAAGCCGTAACCTTCCGCATAGTTGTGTTGTTCACACAAGAAAAAGCGAGAGAGAGAGAGAGAGAAAAAAAAATAAGCGCTCTGTATTCTCTATCTCCAAGCCTTTTATATACAAAGTATAATAGCACCTTCCTTTTTCCCTACCTATTCTCTAACAAATTTCTAGTACACGTATAAATTTCCAACCAACCTACAGCTGTACATAATAAAGGGAGAAAAAAAGCACGACTGTGAAGAACTTCATGAGTTTATCAAGTTATAACAAGCGGTGAACACATGTAATTACCATGTAGTCTTGCCTCGTGCAAATCCTATCTTCCAAATGAAACTAATTAAATCACCTGAACTTCGACCTCAGCTTTAACCAAAAACCTTCGCTCCCTTATATTTTTCTATACATCCTCTACATTTCCAACAATCCCCCTCTTATTTTTTTTCTCCACCAAACTTTGAGAAACAAGTTCATCACCGGCAATTTAAAAAAAACAAAGTTGTTTAATTTTTTCCCTCCTCAAAAACCCCCAGTGGTATTTCCCACAGAAAAAAAAATTATAATAACTTTTTCACATATAATAATTATATTATTTTGTAAAGTACACATAGGATTATTATTTCGTATACAGAGCAGACGAAACTAAGAATTATGCTTGGAATATAAGGGATAATTAAATCTTTGTAATGAGGATTGTATTAATTAATGGCACAACAAATCAAGATTAATTAGGTGCACTCAAGTGTATAACTAGTAAATTTTTTTTTGCTGATTTTTTATTTACTTTTCCCTTGTGCTTTTCGTGTACATTCTATATCCTCGTTTTCCTTATATTCTTCTTCCACACACTGTATAATTAATGATGATAATGGAGGATACACAATCTTGGTTTTTGCTTCTTACTTGTAAACGTATTTGTAAATTTTTCCTTCCTATATGTGTACTTGTTATGTTTGTTGGGATGGTGTAGATTAGTGGTAATAAAAACACTATTATGAACACGTTCTACACACACAGACAGTTTCCAAATGAATGGTAAAAGATAGACACGTAGGAAAACGCACGTCTTCTCCGGGAGCAAGTACAACGAGGACTGAGGACTATGCATCAGCCAGTGCTGCATGCATGCATGCAGTGAGAGAGAGAGAGAGAAAGAGTGAGGAAGAGCAGGAGCGACGTTGTATGAGGAAGCAATGGAAGCATAACATATAAGTAACAAGTATACAAGAAGTGAGTGAGTGAGTGTTTTGGGAACCTCGTCTCGTCAGTCTCAACGATGAACATTGGACTAGCATAATACAATATACAAGAGCATCACACGGCATTTTCCTAACGCAGTCACACACACACACACACTCATATGGAATAAATGTAAGGGGAAAAAATAGCTCTATGTTTAACCATAGATAGAGAGCTTTTGGAACATGTTTAGCTTTGTTTGGAATTATACCTAAAGTAATACAAGGAGAGAGAGAGAGAGGGAAAAAAAGTTAAGAGTGTAAATCCAGTCCTCTCGTACCCATAATGCTCAACTATGACCGTACAGATTACGTATCATGTTAGTACTAAAAGGAGAGGCTAAAGAGAGGTTCCCAAAGACCATCCTATTATTATATGAGCTTGAGGTTGAGAGGATTTCTCATATATGAAATAATTCTACAATGTATTTCTCTGTCTAGGAGAGTTTTCCATGAGAGAGAGAGAGAGAGAGTGATAGAAGTGAGAGGGAGTTCACGAGAAAGAATCCGCAGCCGCAGAGTTGGAGAAGTTCGAACACGAAAAGTCCCCACCACCATTAAGACCCTGTGGGGTTCTGTAGAGGAACAATACTCCGGATGAGGCCCCGCTTCTCTCTCTCTCTCTCTCTGTATCTCTCTCTCTAACTCACTCACTGGAGTTCCATGTGTGAGAGTCTCTCTCTTCTATACGATGAATCTCCCATCCATCCAACCATCCGAATAATATAAGGAATAAAGAATTGCGGACCACTGTACGAGCCCGGCATGTTAAGAAGGTTCAATGTGAACAAGTCTTAGATATAAAAGGGGAAAGAATAAGACGATCTGAGAGAGAGAGAGAGAGAGAGGCAGAGAAAAGCAAAGATCGACTTTCGAGTTTTTGGTCGACTATATATACAGAACGACATCGAATGGTCTCGGAATGAATGCAGGCTCATCCTCATTCTCATCTCTAGCTCTGTGCTAAGCTAAGCGTAAGCATCCCCTCCAGTACTTATCGCGCCACCGGGGCTGACAGAATGTTCGCCCTTTCAACAACAAAGATCCAGCCAAATACTCTCCACTGATTTCCCTACCCAAATATGGCATTCGGATCGGGTGGTTGATTGCCACTATCTGGTAACTACCTCCCACCCAACCAACTCTTACTCCACGTGTGGAGAGACTAAGCGGACGAATGGGAGAAGCCTGTCTTGGTAGAGGAGCCAAGCATAGAGGAAATACGAGCGGAGGCTCATTTGCCTTGCGCGGAGCGAATGGGAAGCGAGGTAGGGGGAAGCCCACGTATGGGAGAAGGTTGGGCGGGAATGAGTCTTACTATTGGGAGGCTTAGGAGGGATGGGGCTGTGTGTTAGGTTCCTCGCCGACTGTTGGATTTCAAGTACACGTGGAGTGAGAGAAATGCATGTTTGGGAAATAGTTTGGGATTGCATTGGGACGTGAGCTCGAGGGCGTTCAATGAATAGAATATATAGTGTCGTCGAGGAGTGCAGAGAGCGGAGGAATGAAATGGTTATGTTCACGAGTGGAGGAGCAGGAGCTGCTATGGCTATGTCTGTATGTATAGACAGGAGCTGAGGAGGTAGAGAATGGGTATAGAAGGGTCTCTCGCCTGTGTGGTATACTCTTGATGAGATTCAAGGCTACCATCCTCACGCGTTCATTTAGCAGTTCTCTGGCTAAGGGCATCTTCACTTTCCGTGCGGCGGAAATGAGCATGACGACAAGAGTCTCAATCAAGCCAAGACAAACGATACAACACACATACATGCTACCACAGTGCAGATGACTCCTTTTCCTCCGCGGCTTTTCCTCCTCCTCCTCCACCACCTCCTCCTCCTTCTTTTACACACAGCCTTTGACTTTTACTATCGTCCCTACTAAAATAACACTCAAATTATCAACACCAGACTCTTGCATTGCTTCTCTCTCTCCCTCTCCTTCTCTCCCTCTCTCTCTCTCTCTTCTTAGGATAAATTCACTTACAGACACAACTTCCCAATTCAATCCACTTTCTCGTACTTTATACTCACCGTATAGGATGTTGCATAGAATACAACATTCTTTTAGTCATCCTCTGTCTCATATCTTTTAACACTATCCTCTCCATGTTAAAAGTCAAGTACATATGTAGGTATAAATTCTATCATCACAACTTCATATACTCGGGAACTCAGCTCTTAAACAGAATTCTCATGTTTTTTTAAAAGCTACTATACTAGCCCTCTCCTACTCCTTCTCATCCATGGTACTAGTCATCATAAGTAAAGACAGCAACTGCAGAGACATTCAAGTACTTCTCCAAACTCCTCTCTCTCTCTAACTCATTCTCCTCTCCTTCTTTATTATTATTATTATTATTATCAACAAGAGCTCTCTCTCTCTCTCCCCTATCCTAAATACTCAACACATTCCAACTTTAAAGAGCTAACAGGGAAAACTATGTCTCTCTTCGTATACTACTACATCTGTCCAGAAAGAATTTTTACGTCTATAGAGATATGGGATTTTTTGTAGAATTACAGCAGCAGAGCATCAGAAGCATCCACACAGCTGACGTACAGTGACGGAGACTAACAAATAAAATCCTCATTGAGCCAAGTAAATTTTTAGTGTAAATGTTAGCTTAAGTAAATATGTAACTGCATAAAGTATATGAGAAGAGGAGGAAGCTCAGAAAAATACACAAGCTTCTAAAATTACGGGTCCATGTCAACATACGATTTACTGTAGCTGAGCCAGAGTTAGGGATCTGCGAATGCAATGGATTTCCAGTTGCTTAAGCCAATTGTCAATTTGGTGTGCGGATAATTTCTGAGGCTGTACAGTTTTGAAGGAGAAAGTACTACGCATATGTAAATAGTGATGCGTTTCTCTGGTATATACGAGGCGCGCATGTAATAATTCCCAACTGTAGGTTATGTTTGTGTAATGCTGAGAGGTCAGGGAAGGAGGTCTTGTGGAACTACAGCCGACGATTACCCTGTGTGTATATAGGCTGATGCTATCCTCAATACAAAAGGATTGCTGAATTGTTAATTAGCCTGAAGAACTGATTACATTGTAGAATGGCAAAAGGATCCTGAATTATTTAAACACTAGTGAATTCTAATGCTGTCACTTATGCTCTCTCTTATAATTTAATAGCCGACAACCTTCCAACTATTTATTTTGACATAGTTTTCCCCCAGCATTTAGTACTGGAGTCATGAGTGTGTTATGTATATGTGTGTGACTAGTCGTGAGTATGTAGTAGTAAGTGGAGTGCAATCATGCTCCGTCCTCTATGTGTGCTTATGACTTGAACACAATTGAGAGTATAGAAATAATAGGTTTTGTATACATAACATTCAGTATCCAGGTATGTAGGGCAACTGCGACAATATAATTTTACTACATACACATACATTCATATAAATGGTATTCTCATCGCGGGTGCTAGTAATAAGTGAAATTTCTATGTATGAGAGAGGTTCTATCTTGGGATATAGAACAATTTAACTATTAATGCATATGTAGATTATTATACCCACCCCAGTGCAATTTTCACGGACGCCACTTAATGAGCCTGAGCCCCAACTGCCGGCCTGAGTGTTACACACTATGTTATGCTAAATGCTACATGCATCAAATAGTAAAATGAATGTCATATTTATCACGGGTCGACAAGTCGGCAGGGACAACCTACAAGCCCCGGAATATATATATCCGAGATACACTCTTATTTCCACACCATCACTCAATATATACAAACATACACTTTTCCTCCCAACCTTACACCACCACTTCCTTTTCCCTATTCTCATAGCAGCACCAGATTTACTCTAACCAATTTCCAAACAAGTTGTAGTAGTAGTAGTTGTAGTAGTTGTGAGAGTAATATGTACCAGACGGGAGAGTCTTCCATTGTCGACAAACTATAAAGTTATAGCTTTTGTCTATATAAAACATTTCCCTACAGCCCTCCCGTAATATACACCCAGAGCACATAACATTCTCAAATAAAAGATCGGGAGAGAGAGAGAGAGAGAGAGAGACCTGTGAACAGGGAAATAACTGAAGCCAAAAGACCTCGTCAGTTTTTCCTACATAGCTCTTCTATGTTTATATAGTAAATTTGTATATACGTGCATGTATGTTCAAAGCATTATGTGTGAACGTGAATGTTTTCCTTTCGTTTTTCCCCTTATAACTCTGACGACTCTCTTTTGCTTGTTCTCTTTCTCTCCCTTCTCTCTCCTTCTTGCTAACTCCGCTCTTGAGCCGTCGTCGTTTCTCTCTCTCTCTCTCTCTCTCCATGTGTATTTTGAAAACACGCAAGAATTCCCCTCTGAGTAAAAGAACCAACAAGAGTAGAGCCAATTCATCGTTATGACTGTCAACCCTTATCCGAAATGTAAACAATCTTGTGCACACGTAATCCGAATATTCTTTCATGAGGTCTTTCAGCGGTTGGCTGCTGTCGGCTCACTGACTCCCGCAACTCCTTCTTTCCACTCAATAGTTGCTCTTAACATCCCAAATTTATCACATACACACGTAGTTATACAAATAGTTGGAGAACATGCCATTTCCTTTCTGGCTCTCCTCCTACTCCACTTCGTGTTATACTTTTCAATTCCTCTCCATCTCTTCTTCCTCCTTATTCTCTCTCTCTCTCTCTCTCATCTCCTCTCTCCTATGTATATGTAATCTTGCCCATGCTCTAATGCACGCAGTTGAATTTCAAAGACACACTCTATTTACTCTTGTCCTCAACTTTTATACATTCTAAACATTGCCGAAAAATTCTCATAAATATTCTAGTCCTGATTCATCTCTTCGTCTTCTTTTCCCTCTTCTTCTTCTTCTTCCACCCATATCCCCTCTTCTTACCAGCTAATTGACAGTTTGTTTTCCTTGGGTTTTTTCCCTCCATGTTACTTTAATACTTTGAATACCTCCTCTCTCTCTCTCTATTTTTTTTCTTCTGCATTTTAACTGCCTACACATGCGTGTCATTATGGTTACTAAATGCATGAATATTATTCTAGTAAAATCCTATATATTAAAATACATAGCAAAATACCAAAAGGGACATAAAATTCAAAAGTATGCCTTAATTTTTCAACTCATTTTACTATCCCTTAAATTTTAATGTGTTGATTTTCAAAGAAAAAACTTGTCACATCTTATCTCTCCAAGTTACTAATGGCTTTTAATTGTATCAAGCACAGACACACACACACACAAGCATTGAGCGAGATCCATGTGAAGGATAAGGGTTAGAGCACAGCTGGCACAACTACCAGGATACGTATACAAAACATAGGACCATGAAAAGAGAAGAAGAGTTGTTAATCGGAGGAGTTGAAATGTGCTCGAGCTAACATGGAGTTAAGCATGGAAAATTTAACAACAACAAGTTGAAGAGTGTATGAAAACTTAAGACTATCTCGCTCTCTCTCTCTCTCTCTTTCCACAACCCTCCCCTGCATGTGTAAGCATTCAAGGAAATTTATAGTTTCAAGATGAGGAGATTGGCTTCATGTGTTGATATTTACTAGAGTTTTATGGGGAGCTACTACTCCTCTACATATACGTTGTTGTAAGAAAGTGAGCTTTTATCTAGGTACGTGGCTATGGTTTGGTTTGAAGAGAGACACAGAGAGAGAGAGAGAGAGAAATGAAAAAGCCAAAGTCTGATGGGATGCGGACGGACGCAGAGTGAATTCAAGGGAAGGAAGTGGAGGAAATGGAGAAGCATACATAGTACTTTCATTTTCTTCCCATACCTCTTATGCATAAATGTGCATGTGTGTGTGTGTGTCCTAGTACAAGAAAAAACCAAAGAGACTTGGAACAGGAAGGAACTGAAAAATGCGGGTGATATTCTAAGCATGTAAATGGTGGAAAAAAGATGAGGGCTCGTATTTTTATCACGTTGCAAGTGAATACGATACATCAGCATTAGAAAAAATCCCTGAGGAAAGCCGGATATATTGCTCAGATATAACATTGTGTAGTTTTACGTTTTCCCAGCTCCTTCATTTTCTGCTACAACAATAAGCTCAAGCTTTACTCTCCATTTTAAAGGGAAAACTCTCCCAATGAAAAGCATGGGAGTAACAAAAATGGCTGGGGAACTTTATTTCCTTTTCTGTACATAGATACGCATTTAGATAGACTTATATATGTGTACAATGCGTATTATAGGATTCTAAATATGTAAGCCTAAAGATGGGAAAAGGTTGGAGGTAGAAGAGAGGATACAACAAATGGCCAGAGTAACTTTATTCACCAGGAGGATATCATAACCTACGTGAGTTCTTATTTCCACACATTTGCTCTACTATATCCTTCACAATTTTAACCGTATAAAAAAAGGTAAAAAAAAGTTACATAAGCTATTGGAGAAATTTGTTACTAAAAAACATAGGAATTGTATTTATGTAGAGAGAAGTATATGAGCGGGTAAATTCTTAGGGGCATTGCCACTATGTAAAATAGAGTTCATATCCATTGACATCCTTGCTATTTTCTCGGTTCATATATACTAAGCCCGAGAGAAGAAGAAGAAGAAGAGAGAGAGAGAGAGACATGCCAAAAGAAACATCAGTGTTGCTCGTCACGGAGTTGCTACCCCAAGGGATTTCTGCCAAGCATTAAACTTGAAACAAGTCACAAGTACTACATACACTTTTACGGCCTCAGACCTCCGACCTATCTGTATTTTACCTCCTAGGACTATAGTATATTTTCAAACTCCAGACACTGCCACTCGACATTATTTCAAAGGCGTAAACAGCTATCCTACGGTTTCACATGTTTTTACATCCGTTTTTTCCCCTTTTCTCTCTCTCTCTCTCCCTGGATTTTTTTTCCAAGTACTTTGGCAAGCCTCCCTTAAAATACTGTAGGGAAAGGAGAAAAAAATATGAAAAACCGAGCGGCGGAGATAAAATGATCATCAAAAATGCACCGCAACGTCAAAGTGCCACTTAATGTATCTCCCTGTACTCATACTAAATGAATAATGCCCTCTGTGTGACTCTGCAAGGTTGCAAATGTCTAAAGTCAAAAGCTCTTCTTCTTCCAAAGACTTTTACCTACACTTCTTTCCTCATCCATACTATTTTACTATTATGCGTAATACGTACACACAACTTTTACTCCAACAACTGAAAATAGTCGGGGAAAAAGGAGCCAAGACAAACTCTCCATTACCCCAAGAGTCATCTTCATTTATACCTCCTAAATAAAACATCGCAACAACTCAATCTGACATGCAAACTAGCTGGAACTTTTTCTCATATAAACACGTATTGTATGTACGAACCTGTTCAATTCCTATAAAATACTTGTTAAGGAAGAAAGTTTCCACAAAAATTCTAACCAACGAAGAAATATATAGTTTTTCATAATTTTTACAAATTTAATTGCTTCACTTAAATATATAAGGAAACTTTGAAATTCGCTTCCAGTAAAAACTGTACACATATAATATAATACGCAAAAGATAAAAAAAAGTTTACAAGAAAAGTCAACCCTCTGACTTAACTTGGACTTTTTAACAAGTTTTTCCTCACATTTCTACTACTCAGTACTTGATTTTGACTTGAGAGTTTGAGGAGGTTAGGAAATAAGAAACTTAAATGGAAGCGTATCTCTTTAAATATCGTAGGCATAACAACAAGTAGCTGGGATGATAATGATAACATGGCCCACGTGCATGTACTTACTATACTATACATTCACAAGAATCCAGAGAGTTAGAGCTAAGCGATAAAATGTTTTGAGAGTTGATACTGTCAAGCCGTCAAGGTTCGCAGTCATAATCTGCCTGATGATAATCTTAAAAAGAAGGAGGCAGGTATCTCATATGGGATGAGTTATAAGAGGAAGATCCATGCTGGCATGCTGGTAGCTCCTCTCTCTTTTCTCCCCTTATCATCTGAATACCTAAACGGACATTACAAGTAAATGGAGTGGAGTGAGTAAGGAATATTACCTTCAAGTCAATATATTTTGGTGGCAGAGAGACCTGATAAAGTAGGAGTAGTGCAATTATTCTATTCATTTCTCTCTATACAGTTGCTCCTGTCATTCCAACCATTCCTTACATTCCCAAGCTTGCACACAGCGTGACTCCACCGTTTTGGAAACCACCAGAAAATCCATCATGTGACGGAACGGAGAGGAGATGAGAAGGAAGAAGAAGACCAAGGAAAAGACGACGATGAAGAATAAAAAGCATCAAACCAGCTCCCATCGCTAACACTCAAGAGAACAAGACTCTTGTAACCAGACCCTGGAGTTATCCTATACCTTTTCAAAATTACTTAGGCATGCGACTATCAACATCACCTTTATGGCTCATGTCTTAAGTTACTCAATGTTTATCTCATCCTCTGACTCCTCGCTACCATTCCTAAGCATTCTTCCTCCGTCTCCCCTCATAATTACTAACAACTCTCTGTAGGTATGTAACAAACCGTGCTATACCAATACCTTAGAAAACTACTAAAAGCTTGGGTGCAAAAGACAAGCTAAATAGAAAAGATGTGGTATAAATATTTTAAACACTATGTAAGTAGTGTCTCTCGTAAATGGGAGTAATCTGAAGAAGCATAAAAATGTAAATTGTTATGAAATTTCCCAATGATTTTTTTTAGACTCAAAGTATTATAGGAGTAACTTAGCATGCAAAGGTGGTCGTGTGGAAATGTGTGTAAGGGGAAGAAGAGCAATGAGACGATACG
This sequence comes from Spatulosminthurus flaviceps, assembly GCA_034693705.1. NCBI lineage: Eukaryota > Metazoa > Arthropoda > Collembola > Symphypleona > Sminthuridae > Spatulosminthurus > Spatulosminthurus flaviceps. The sequence continues at coordinate 35,755 of JAQFXU010000831.1, forward strand.
TATATTGCCTCTCTCTCTCTCTCGTATACTATCATTTATGAATGTGGAAGGAAGGTGAAGGGAGTTAGCTGGGAGCGATTTCATTATTATGTTCGGAGTTGTCCATGCAGCGAGCCGGATCTGACAGAATATGAATGAGTGAATGAGACAAGTTGGAGGGATGGAAATGTACACAGAGCCATTGTACAAGACACATTGTTGTAGGGAGTCAGCCCGTAGCCGATATGGGAGCGGTGGTCATGCCGTGAACAACCAGACTCATTCAAGTCGTCAATGTGTATTACAAGTGTGAGACTTTACCTTCTGTGGTCGTTTCTTTCTCTCTCTCTCTCATACAAATACATACACCCTCATTGGTGTGAGTATCTCCCTGTAGTTTAGCTCTATAGGTTTGAACATAATAAAAAGAGAGGATCTTCGGAAAAAGATCTCGTCATTCTTTGCCCATCATCATTAACTTGATCATCTTGAATTCATTGCACACTCCCTTTTCCAGAATAATTTGCAATTTAGTCCGTAACAGATGAGATGGGGATCTCTCAACGTGAGGTTCTTGACAAGTGGTGGTAGAGTACAAGTTCACATTAGCCATTTCAACGCTCTCTCTCTCTCTCTCATCTACATATTTACTACATAGGAAACTTAAAAGTCTACCAAGCTGTAGTAGTAGTAGCTGTAATAATAATTATGTAGGTTCCTATCCCACCAGCAGCACTTGAAATTCACAAGTTGGCTCGAGGTTTGAGTCCATGGAAACCGTCAATAGTGAATGAGACCACGGAACAAGCTGAGGCTGTTAGTGTTGGATGTATATAGGAAATAGTGTTCTAGAGCCTGGACAGTACTTTTCAATGTAAACACAATGGGAAGTGTGTAGTATCCGCACACACACTCCAGCCCTATTAACTACAAGTGTACCTAAGTTTAAAGACCGTATGGTACATTTCTGTGGTTTCATCCTCATCTCTCGTCTCTCTCACTCTCTGAAAAGTGGAGAAATTTCCTTCTGTAGAATTCCTACTAGCAGGGCTCCTGCTCTACTTTGTAGTACAAATTCAGTGTAAAGCAAAAGCTCAGCGCTCAAGTTAAAGTGTTGGCAAGACCTGCGGTTAGGGTGCTGGAATTTTCAATGAAATTCTCCGCTCAGGGTTTTTCTCAGCCAAATTGTCTATCTCCCTCAAAAGGTAATAATAGTTTGAGGCGGACAGCTAATTAGCTAGGGCGAGGCAAGCTTGTGGTAACACCACACGAGAGACGGAGATTCTTCACTCAACTCTCTCTCTCTCTCCTCCGTACTAATATGCGAGAGTCCTTATGGAACGCTCCTCGAGTTCTCTATAGACATTCTATTGTCTCTTATATGATTTTAAAGGTATTTTGCTTGTATTTATCTCTGTTGTGTTGTGTGTCTGTGTGTGTTGAAAGTCTATGTAGATGAGGATGAACAAATTTCCAACTTGTTATATTTATCTTTCCCTTCTCCCTTCCTAAAACGACATGTAATTTTGTTAAGAGAAATAATAAAACCAACTTGCCTCATTTACCCTTCATTATACAGACGTACGAGGAGCACTTCCCACTAATGATCCTGACGTCGAGCTTTACGCTCCATCCTCACCCCTTACTCTGACTATTTTTTCCCCTTTAAATAGCTTGTTCTTCTCACGAGACTCTCATCTCTATGGACATTCCTTTGGAATAATTATTATTCCTTCCATCCATCCCTTATTTCCTAGTAAGTACTTACAGCTCATTGAAAGAAATTTGAATACTAAAACAGTCTCAACCTGCTCTTCTTGTTACTTGTGTAATATAATGGGAGTTTGGTGTCAGAACATCATATTTACTACCATTATCATCCCATACTTAGAGCCCATATAGCTTCTTACACTAACTATAAGCTTCTCTTACTCCCTCCAAATCCTTTCTTTCAGAGCTCGCTTCATCCTCTTTGCAAACAGAAAACTTCTATAAACCACGGATTCTCATATTGTATTAATTATCATAAAGAGATGTTTACGTTTTGAAGGAAAGTTTACATAGATTTAGGTTCAATATTGTAGGGAAATAAATTTACAAGCAAAAATATACATATGTACAAAGTCAAGGTATTGTTGTGGAAACACGAGGTTTTAGTGTACATGGAAGAAGTATTGAAGAAGAATGAATGTCATGACAGGTTTTGTTTTATCGACTGGGAGTCGTATAATTGACCCCTCACTGGGGAACCCACGTGTTAAATTGGGTGCGTTATGCCTTGTAATTCCCAAGTGGATAGATCATGTTTTGAGCCATTGAGTTTAGTAGTAAGAGTTGATGTGGCTTTTCACATATAATATTCCAATGCTGTATCTTCTGGCTACATGACCCCCACGTAGTAGAGCTAAGCTAATGTAAATCATATAATGAAAATGTTCTTGCTCCCTATCCACACTACTACTATAAAACTTGCTCTTCGTTCATGAAGGAATGAAAGAGAAGAGAGAGAAAAAAATTTACCAGTTTCACCACCAACACCGTCGTCATCTCTTACGGATGAGTTCTGAGGTCTCCGTGTAGGATGCTTACTTTGATAAACGCTTTTGTATACGGAGTCTTTGACTATCTATACATGTGTGTGTGTGAGAGTACATGGTGGTAATTTATGATAATCTACTTGAACAGAACAATACAATGTAAGTTGTGGGCAGTATCATAATTAGAATTGGTGGGCAGAACCTAGGTGGTCGCTCTTAACTTCTCGAGTAATTGTCCAATTCCACTTTAAATCATTCTAATTTTTTTTTCTTGCATTTTTCTTCTGAGTTCATTTGAATGAAGGAAGAAGCTTCATCTCCGTCCAGAGAGGGAAAGAACTGCAAAGTATTCTGTTTCCTTGTTATTACTATTCTTCACATGTAACACAACACCCAAGTGAGTGTAACATGCTCGGTAGTTTATTCTCCCATATTTTATTTTTCCACACGTATTTAGATTTTTCTATAGGATTTTATTAGGATTTTTTCCCCCAAACTCCCTTTTTTTATAAGCTGAGAAATGTCATGACTTCTTTTCTTTTCTTACATAGAATATTGTAATAATGAGGGAATTAAGGCTAAGAATGAAAGGGGAGTTCCTTGCCGGGGAATGAATGAGTTTCCTGTGGAATTTCATTTTAAATGCTACTTTAACCCAGAACATTCTTACATTTGAAAAAAAAGTTTTTGTTTGTCATTTTCATCAGGATTTACTCACCTCTCCTACTTTATCATATGGTAAAATCCAAAGGAATTTGTAATTATGGAGGAGAAAAGTTTATACTCATGATATTTAGCAAATTGAAGAAAAAGAATTTATTAGAGAATGAAAAAAACATCCTTTTTTATCCTTTTTCTCTCTCTCTCTATCTATGTCATATGGGTTTTTTGGGGAGGAGGGAGTCAAGATAAAGTAAAAAGTTGGAATTATCTGGGGAATTTCCGCTCTTTCATTCTTTTTTCCAGCATCTCTCTCTCTTGCTCTCTCTCTAAAGGAATGATACAAGCGAAAGATGAACCTGATGCGGCTCTGACTTTTTCTCTCTCTCTCTCTCTCCAAACCATCATTCTGTCCTGTCACGTAGGCTAAAAGCAAATTAAGGGAAGGAATTTTAT
>JAQFXU010000832.1:0-39349 GCA_034693705.1 Spatulosminthurus flaviceps
ATAATCATTTATACAAACCGTAGACCTAAATGAATTTTAAAATAAGAAAAGTTTATGTTAAAACAAATGATAAAATTATATACTGTGTCATAAGGCAAGCATCATAGTGATGCCAGTAGTAAATAAAATGTTTACGTTCTCTCTCTCTAATATGTATAATTAAATTATACATAGTACATAATAAAATAAATATTATTACTATATTCTTGCATTGTTTTAATTTTATCGGTATGTTTTTAATAAATAATTTAATTTACTTAAGTGAAAACAACTAAAATACATTCAGTTCTAGAGTATCAGATGAATCATTTAATTATGTACACAATAATAATTTATTAAATCTTGGTTTATTGTCAATAATACATACAAAATTACAACACCATTTTAATACAGGCAATACATGTATCCAACGTATCGGAACAAAACAATAATAACAACTGGGTATGAAGTAATTGAAGATTATGCATGCTTAAATTGATTACTTTGGGAGTTAAAAATCATAATTAATGTTTACACCTTTCAAAAATTATTTCCCTTACTCCATTTTTTGATCCAGTATTAAAATTTCATTTCATTTCCTTTATCAACGTTTTATTCCCGCATGAGTAGCAAAATTGACTCTTCTCCCTCCAGTAACACGATACTATACAATTATGGAACTTAATTGAGAGCCCATTATAAAGGTTTATAATACCATTGGGTAATCCTTTATCAATTATCCATTTTATAACTTACTACACATACTACTATAGTACATTCCTCAATAGAGGTTTCTAAGTTTCTTGCTTCTATAAAGGTAAAATATTCCAAATTTTTGCAGATTGAAAAATAATTTATTTCCGGAAAAGACTACAGTCCGTAGTAGTGTTTTCAAAGAATAATTTGTTTTTATGTGGAGGAGTTTGTAAATTGAAATTTATTGCTAATATCCGGGATATTAGTAAATTTCGTTGATTTAAATATAAACAGGAAAAAATAGAAGTTCTCTAACGGAAAATATATTACATCGCTCCTATAAATCTATGCTTATTTTGAAGTCATTCGGGTAAATTAAGGCTCCGTAAAGGTTCTCCAGTCGTATTTTTTATACCCCCCCCCCGTAGCTAATATTTACCACTATATCTTCGATCCATGTGAAATTAAAAAATCGTGTTTGTACAATTCGGAAAGGTGAAACGCTAATCTTTCAGAATCTTCCAAATTCATATCCCTATGTTAAGTGTAGTCAATTTTGCAACCTAGCAAAGTTCTTTAATTTTTAAGGATGATTTCAAAACATAAGCACACTCAGTAGTGGCTCCTTTGTTGAACATAGGAAAATAATTTTTGGCAAAAAGTTGCATGGTAACCAAAGGCTTCAGAAAAAGACTGCTTTTGTATGTCATTCAGTAAAGTTTATAATTTTACACGCTCATGAGAAATGATAAGCTCATACTGTATTGGCTCTATTATTCCATATCCTAAGGCTGCGAGAGCTATAATATGCAATAACTGGGTGAACACACAGCCTTGACCTTCTCTCCTTTCTCCAGCCTCCTCCAGTCAATATTCTATTTCGACCTCAATAACCTTTCCACAGAGATTATAGCCAAAATAGCAAACACCCAAAAACCTAGGATTACCAAAAACCTAAAAACCTAGGATTTAGCAAAATCTAAAAACCTATAGGATTTAGAAAAACATAAAAACCTAGGATTTCAAAAACCGAAAAATCAGCATCTCATTGTCTATTCAAAGGTTCTCCCTAGTTTTTCTCCTTACCAAAAAAGCTTACATTACACTTTCTAAATTGTATTGTCCATCTCGCAATGACTTGTCCGAGCAGTTCAAGACAATTTAAAGCCCGAGGGATAAAAAGGAGCTCAGATCTAATACTCAGAGTGCAATGAGGTGACATTGTCTACGAGGATTACCAGAAGTACCTCATCATTCCAGTCATGGAGTCAGTAGTGTATGTGAAAGTGGAGGATATTCAAGAGCACATGCAGAAAAGGAGCAAAAAGTTTCTTTTCTTATACAAAAGCTAAGCCTGTCCTAACTCGAAGGCAGTAAAAGTAAATAATAATGCTACAACATGGAAATTAGAATTCCAGCCTTGTCCAAACTCAAGCACTCTCGAGTACTACATTTGTTTAATTTGGTATTCACACTATAGGAAAGATGCCTGTGTATAAATCCTACTCAAATAGCTGGATAAACTCATGTGAACATATACAATAGTTGGAGTGTGGCCCTTGAGTGTCACATGTCAGGAAAACATATCGGACAGGATTGCGTGTGAACATGTGTACATAAATTCAAGCTGCATTTCCTAATAAAACTGGTCCTCTTGGATCTTCCTGACATTTTCCCTCCCACATGATTTTTATTTTAGTACATACATGAAATTGCCTTTTGAGAATTTCCTTGGAGAAGGTGTTTAGTAAATGCAACAATGTCGGAAGCTTGAGTAGTATTTGTACGTGCTGGAATTTCAAAATCCAGGGATGCTCTTCTTGGAGGCAGATGTCAATTACGGGCTGATGAAGAGAGGACGCTATCGTAAAATGTCCCATTCCCCAGACGCCTCATTTCCAATTTATAGTGAAAGTCAGCCAATGGAAATTATCAGTGTGAAGAGAAGTGAGTGAGAGCTGGAAAAGGTATTTTGAAAAAAAAATGCTTACAAAAGAAATCCTATCATTTAAAGCGGACCCACGTTACGTTTGCATGTCAACTATAGATTCATCATGGTGACTTCACACCATCACAGTAAAAGCTTTGAATTCCCACCTGATTTTTTTTTTGCCAACTTTCACCAACCTTTTGCTTTCACTTCTATTTTTAGCATTCCTATCTCCTCACCAATAGAAATCTTCACTCTATTTCCTCACTCCGGTCCTCTGCTCCCTTTTTCACTCATCTGTGGCACAGATGTAAAAATTCTAGCAGTTAGTCTAAATATAACATTTTCTCTATATTTTGATTACAATGATCCAATATTTCCCTTCTTTTCATTTTTATACAGGTCAAAAATCCTTTCCCTTCTACGATATTTCCACTAATCCAATGAAAAACTCAAGAAAATAATGCTTTATTATTGTATGTACATTAACTATAAAGCGTTCAATATATGAGTTTATGAGGGACACTTTAGGCTTCCCTTTTAATAACAATTTTTATCATGCTATGTAAATGAGAGCACATATAGACGTACATAAAGCTTTTACTTTATGGGGCAGGCTGATTCTATAAGGTTGGTAATACTACGGTGGCCTTGGTATAAATGTGACCACAAATTGAATGAAGGATAAAAACGCAAGCACGTCAAAGTATATTTGACATTTAAATTGTGCAGTTGCAGGATTTTTTTTGTCTCTACAAAACTACCATCCCCACCGGCTCAAATTCAATTGATGGTTTCAAAAAACATTTTCAACTAAAGTGCAAAAGGGGCTATAATCTTGTTTTTCCTATAACGTGAGGAAAATTATAGCCCCTTTTGCACTTCGCAGCTGACGATATGCATTTGCACTTGTTCCTATACCATGAAAGTTTTCTGTGCGGAAGAAAAAACATGCAAGTTCCATCTAAAAGTAAAAGGACTCTACAAAAGCATGTACATACTTTTTCCTATGCACCCAACGACCCAACACTAGAAAATAGGGCGAAATAATTATGGGGAGACACACGTGTGAAGAGAGAGAGAGAGAGAGAGAGAGAGAGAGAGAGAGAGAGAGAGAGAGAGAGCTGTAGAGGAAATTATATTTAACGCTCTAATTTCAAGGGCCATTTTAATGTGTCTGAGTAAATTACGTAATAATAATTAGTAAGGATATAGGAGGGACAAACTCCAAGCAAAGGTATTACATCTGGTTCAATGAACCTTCTCTCTCTTAACGTTCCCCTTTAATTTATTCCCTTTGAACTTTTCATGAAACGGCTTATATTAGTAGTGTATAAGCTCAAGGATGAGCGTTGTATGTTAATGGAGCATTTTAGAGAGAGAGAGAGAGTCTTGTTTCCGGCGAATGAATTTATACTTGAAGGGAGTTCAAAAAACTTTTTATTTATATATTTGGAGTGCTGTCGCTTGAGCTGATCCTCATTCATTGAGAAATTTACTTAGGAGTGGCCTTGTTTTGGAAAACTCCTTTAGTGTCCTTTACAAATTCTCTGGAGATAAGATTTGGAAGACTTTAAGTTTGGAAGGATTAGCATATCTATGCGTGGTGAAGAAGAGGGTCAAGTTGTGAGGACAAGGATAGCTCAAGAGACGAGAGTCAAATGCTGGAGTGAATGCTAAAAAGAGAGCTCATTAGACATTTTGACAGTTGTTGTGAAAATGAGTTTGGGAGGGATTTTCTTTGAATATATGGTAAAATTTTATTAGCTGAGAAAAGATGAAGATTCGATGAAATAATATTACAAGGAAGTACATAAAACAAATGTTTTTTTTGTAATTAAATTTCAGAGTGTAAATGGTTTGTGGGCGCAGAATAATTAGATAATACTTATTGGGTTTGGTAGTAATATTAAGATAGAGGGGAAAATTAGGCGAACATTTTTGAGGCTATGAGGTAACATAAAATTAGGCCAAAGGAAGTAGAGAGAGTGTTTCGAATGACACTGCCTCCGTTGCACTCACTCATATCATCATTGGGCTCATAGCCCTCTCGGCATTCACATTTACCGGTGCCGCGGGCGTCGCAGTCGGCATTCATGGGACAACCTGGAGATGGCCCATTGCCTCCTTGATGACCGTCTCCATTACCGGGCCAGCCAGGTGAGCCAAAAGCATCGGTACAAATACCCTTGACAGGGAAGGTGCATTTATCCATTTGACGCTGCCAAATTGTATTGTATCTACAACTGCAAAGACTCGTACTTCCACAAATGAGGTAGCGCATTGGGTCACAGTTTCTTGGGTCCGAGGGATTTGTACTGCTCCGAGTGCAAACTTCATTCACTGTTTTGTATCCCTCAGCCATGAGGATCATCCCGAGGAAAGTCAGGATGAGGGGGGTTGGTAAACGTCCCATTATAAAAGAATAGCTGTGGAAATAAATGCGGAGTGGTCATTTGAATTATTAGAGATGTACGCGATAATTGTTTTTATAGCTAAATTTACATGGCTTCAAGTTTTGCTAGAAATTTGGTCCAAATATTTCCCTAGAAATATCGGTCAAATATTTTCCTAGAAATATCGGTCAAATATTTTCCTAGAAATATCGGCCAAATATTTTCCTTCAAATATGGACCAAATAGTTTGCTCGCAATTTCATTCAAAAGGTTTGCTAAAAAATATCCTTCAAAACGTCAAATATGGTTCAAAATCGTTAAATTAAAATTTCTTCCAAAACTCTTACTTCAAAACTCCAGGAATTTTACTCTAATTTTCAGAGGAAATTCCCCCAAAATGTCTCACAGTACAATTCCACTCACAATTTCAAAAAAAATCACAGCAAAAATTTTTGAAAATAATCCCAACCAAAACTAATCCTCTATTTTCATCAAAGAGCGGTAAAATATTTACTAAAAGTACAAAATGAACACAAATTATTCAAGTTTACTCAAACTACTACCAACTTAAATGTTACGACGCACAAGGAAAATAGAACTTACAAAGATCCAATGCGTTCAACAAGTTGAGAATTAAATATACACCGTATGTTCAACTAACTCCAAAATCTCACTTCACTTAAAACTCTCTCTCTCTCTCTCTAAAGTTCTCCAAGCTGATGAAGCAGGAATGAAAATGAATCTAGCCTGGAAAGTTGTTAAATAGTTTTTTGTGAATCATCAGCTTCCTAACTTGCGAATCGTGACACAGGAAATGAGTATATCACTATAACCGCGAGCAATATGAATTTCATAGTTTATCTCACTCCACCACCATTCACTCACACATACCTTAACCTATACCTCCTTATTTTTTCATCTCCGTTTGTTTTGTCATCACGCTAATAACTGACGCATTTTTTACACTCCCTATATTTTTAGCATTGTGTCACACCAACGTTCCGCTTACATGAGATAAAACTCATGTGTAAATCTATATTGTAACCTTTCATGTTGTTTTCTCAACTTTTCCAAGGTAGTAGTAGTAGGAGTAGTAGGAGATAATATATTATGACGCTATTATTCAGCCCTCTTTGTATGAGAAAAAAATTTCTTCTGGAAGGCTACTCATCCTAACCTTTACGTACACACACATATCATACATTACAGAGATAGTTAGTAGGTGCTATGTATTCTCAATTTAATGGCTAAGCACATATAGGCACGGGCAATACTAAAAACACAAAGCTTCGTGACCATGAAAGTGGCCAAACCAAATATTTATTATTAATACACTACATTATCAGGTTGGATGTGCGAATGGATTTTCAATGTCGTCTTGAAAAAATGCTCTTGCCCAGCGTTATAGACCCTGCCTCTAAAACACAGACTGACTCACATCATCATCATCATCATCATCATCCTCTCCCAACCACCGTCCTAACTAGGAATTCCATATGCCTTGTTTTCTAACGACACTAATTGTCTCCACCTTTACCTATGCATATAACCATATATAATGATAAAAAAATATATAATGTCAACCTTTTAACTACTGAAAAATACTCACTTAAAATAACACTAAAAACCCATTGCTTGACACTTGGGAAAAAAGATAAAAATTCATTTCAATACAAAATACACACTCACAATTACCAACTCCCCTCAACTCATCTCCCTTCATGACTCACACTTTTTCCTTTCTGAGAAACCATTAAAAAATATAATATAATTGGTTCTCCTAGAATAATAATAATTATTATTATTACTTGTCAGACATATGAATTTTTATAGGATATTTATTGCTAATATGTATTATTACATACATAATTATATACATGAAGCTTCGGAGGATGCAGAGCTCACTGTCAACGCACCTCATTGAAATGTCACCTAGTAATGACGTATTTTTTTCATAATAATAATAATTACTGCCCTATAGAGTCCATACATGTAACGTAAATTTACCATATGAAACATTAGATGAGTTTTGTCGGACGGAAGTGAAAAATATAGAATTAAATGGAACTTGAATTTGGCTACTTTAGAACTATACACGAGGGTAAGGAAGTGTGTGGAGGAGGATTTTACTCATTTTAGCAAGCACATGGAGCTCTAACCACACCACCATCAAATCCAAATAAATGAGTTGAGGTCTACTTTTAAACAAATTATACTATAGTGAACAAATTAAATCAACCTGCCGACAGGAAATGATGATAAATTCACACTTAGTGGATGTGACCTAATTTATTACTCACCCTACCTACGCTACAAATCATTTTCCTTGTCAAATACACACACGTCAAGAAATAACCGCTTTCCTTGTTCCAGGGCATACAAATTATAAAATCCTACTCAGGCAATCACTTTGAGTATTTGCCTCTCTTGAGGAAAGGTAAACTTGTAAATTGATTGATTTTTTTAAACAAGCCATGACAGCATTGCCCCGTGTTGAAGAATCAGCGCTAAAACGTATTTTGTCACCTCTTCGTATTCCCACTATTTGATCAAATCCCACTGGATCTTCAGATCCTTCATGAAGAGCAGGTTTAGTTTTAAAGGGAATTTTTTCCAAATCCGAAAAATACATAAATTTTTATTTTTTCCAGCTATCCCTCTTTTAAGCAAAGTAAGACAAATTAAAAGCTCATCATTAGAGAACTTTATTCTTGTTTTTTGGTCTTATTATAAATAGAATGTGTATTTAAATAAATAATTTCCAAAAAGGTGATAAATTACGCATTTTCCTTGTTCATTCTTCATTACCAAGCAATGTTGTCCTAGTAGATTGAGAAAAAAATCCCTCATCATTATACAATAACATATTATATGGGCCTAGAAAATGAGGTGGTTCAAAGCACTCCAGTCATCCATGGGAATCGTGCCTACGTTATTTCAAATTAATTTCCTCATTAGCCCATGTTTATTTCGGAGTAGTAGGAAAAAACAACAGTCTCACTTCATCCCAAGAAAGTTCAGATATAGCTATAAGAAACTATACAAGAGAAAAAGACAAAATTCCTATTATACTTACATAATGCAAATTACATTGAGCTGGTTCAGGTTCCTTCAGTATATATGTAAATTCCATTAAGTTCCATTCCAAACTTTTTCCCCGGTTGAAATTATAAACTTGAGATGGCTCAGTGATCTCATCAGTCTTCATATTATTCATGTAATGGAGAAGTCTCCCTAATAAGTCTTACCTAAGCAATGCACTACTTATTGCATCCAAGTCTGAAGATGGAGGAATGTTGAGGGAATTAGTAGTTACACAAATGCTCCTGTCAATATGGAAGGTCCTATGTTTGGAGTAACATTTCTCATATGAAAGCTCTGAGAAATGTTTAGTTCCATCTATCTAAAAGTAGGAATAGCTTTAGTATGAAAAAGTAGAGAGTCTTTTCAAGAAAGTTTAGAGAGGAAAAAAATCAATCAAATCTTTCAAGCTTAAATTTACTATTTGCATTTCAAATACCTCCATAATGTATTTATACATAAGAGAGAGAGAGAGAGAGAAAGATAAGTGAGAAAAAAGTGCCATTTGTTCAGGAAGGTAAAATGCCTCAAGCTAAGTATATTTATCAGCTCTAGCTTCCTTCAAATATACATAACTATATAGACTTAAGGTGCTATTTACATTCGTAAGATTTTCCTTGACAAATAAATGTGCTCATGCAGAGGGGAAAAATTCCGCTGCGAACAAAGGAGTCCATCTATTTTGAAATGTTAGACGGAGAATACATGGAGGAAGTAGTAGGATGTATGAATTAAGGTAGATGTAGCAATTAAATGAATTTTCTCATCCAAGCTGCTTTTCTTATCTTGAATAGATTTTATAGTAGAAGGGGCTTGAGAAGTAAATTGCAAGTATTGTAGGTTTCTCAATAGGAAATGTCTTTCCAGAAAAGATGTGCTAAATAATTTAGGCCTCTCATCCCATCATCCATTGACATCTTTCCCTAAATAATGAGTGCAATTTTCCAGAGAATTTCCATGACATTTACTATAGCCTTCTTAGGTAAGGGAATGTAAATATAAGGGAAATTAAGTTTTTTGCCTACTCCAATTCTGAGCATGTATTTACAATTGACACATTTAATGTAGGATTTATAGAAGAATCAGTTGCACAACTTGTTTTATTTGGTGAGGGATGCTCCCACACAATTTAAATCTTCCTTGAGATGCTTTTCCTCTCTAAAAACGTCCTTGATTTGAGTTGATACAATGGAAAATCCTACGTCTCTACATAATGCATTCCACGCTCTAATGCATGGTGTGCATGAGGAAGTTAGTATGTGGGGAGAAAAATCCTGTGAAATTGCAATTATTGATCCTGTGAAATTCCAACTCGTTTATTTGGAATTTGTAATTAATTATTATTGAACCTTGACCCATCTCTGAGCCCAATTCCTTTGTAGATTCAAGATTGGGGAGTGGAGACGATTTCTTAGTATATTTTTTGTATTGAATTTTTATCTAATTTTCCGATGTGTGAAGCAGTGGATTTCTAGCGTCATTTTAAGTTTGTATTTTTGAGGTTTAGCTTGAAAGGCTAGATTTTCTACTAACGAGATAATTATTAGTGTTGTGAAAAAGCAAAGCATGTGGAATTTGTAGTTAAGATTTGGTGCTATGCAGAATCCTTAAAGAACATGGTTGAGTGAGTCAGTCTGTGTTTTAGAGGGAGTGTTACACTGGGCAAGAGCCTTTTCCCAAGTTGACATTGAAAATCCATTCCCACATCCAGAAAACTTTTCCACTGTGTGGACCTGTAGCCTTGAGGACCTGCAGCTTTGCAATTGTCTATTTACTTCTCCACTTGTTGAACTCATTTTGTGAGTGGATCTTGGCAAGTTGGGTTCCTTGTGCGTAGTAACTTTTAAATTGTTCTTGCTTTGAGTAAATAAACTTGGATAAATTGACGTGTAATACACTTTCTCAATTAGTTGGATGAGGGATTTTTTTCAAAATTATTTCTCTAAATAACCGGGTGAAATTCTTCTAGTGGATATTTTTGCCCAAATATTATATAGTGAAAATTGGGACAATTTACTACTTTTTTTTACTACAAAATTTTTATTACTTGGTTAAATATTTTTGGACACCATTTCAAGCAAGAAAATTGTGGGGGCCAAATTTTAAGTAACATTTCGATGGAGAACTAACCATTTTTGAGCTGAAATTTCCAGGAAAATGAATCATCCACATAAATGTAGGAACATATTTGGAGAATTTTTAGCAGAGAAAAAGGAATTGAATTTTATAAAAAATTAATCTAACTAATAAAATCATCCTGCATTTATTTCTACCCATAAACATTGTTCCGGTTATCCTCGCAATCACCCTCATGGTTTTCTTCATTCTCAAAATCTTCCTTGGGTCCAGAAATTCGACAGTTAATAATTCATGTGTTGTAGCTGATTATGATAAAAATTATCCTCTAACTTCACCACAAGAATGACCTTACATGTAAACATCTCAGTGCGTAAATCAACCAAAAAAACGAATTGTACCCCAATTTCAAAGAAGCTATATTCCCAAAAGCTGAATCTTCCCCAGCCTTTGAGTATTTATTTCTCAAGAAAATTTTCCTCGGCTAAAGTGCAAAAGGAGCTATAATTTTCTTTTTCCCATGACGTTACAAAAATTATAGCCTCTTTCGCACTTTAGCCCACGTTTTGAACGAAAAAATTTCCCTCTTCCTTTTATTATATTAAATACTCAAGGTTGTACTCTACAAATCTAAAAATTTCCCTACTACCAACCCAACTTTCACAATATGAAAAGCTCTATTTGTAAATTTTGATTAAAAGCCTCTCCTTTTCGGGAAATTTCATTAGCGTAAATATTTTCCCAAAAATTTTTTCCTCTCCTAGGACATTCCTATCGGAAAAAAATTCCACATGAGAAATTAACTTTTTTCCCCTAATATGCAGATCCACTTGAGCAAAAGTATGCGCCAGATGTACTTACATACCAAAATAAAAGAAAAATCAATGCTAAAGAATGTAACCACAGAAGGAGCAATTTTATTTCCATTAAGTTTCTAAACATGAGAATAACAAAAAAAAGTCGGGATTCGTACATAAATATATGACAAGGATCATTGAGAAATTCATAAATGGAAAATAATGCCTTTATAAGCCTTTAAAAATGTCCAGGGCTTTTCCCTTCTAATCTTTATCATCTTTAATCCTAAACATTCTATCAATTACCACTCTTTATCATTTAAGCTCAATTTTCTCCTTCAAAAATACATACAAGCTCGGGAAAGTTTCCAATGAAAGTTTGGAGCTTTATGTGTGTGTTTCTCTCTCTGTGTGTGTACGTTGTTGTGTCTGAGTATTTTGTGATAAGTTTCTAGGATAAATTTCATGGTTCCATATCTCATATGAATGTATACATATATGTGTCTATACATAGATAAAATATTTAATTATCCCTACATATAGTGTTAGTGTTACTTCTATTAGATATCAGGTTAGAAATCCTCATCCTCCAGAAGATGATGATCCGAGTAGTATAGCAACATTTAGAGCTAAGGACTATTTGGACTATTTTCGAGAGAATGAGTGAAAATGTAATCTTCCCTTGGAATTGGCTCTGACCCTTCATACTGGGCTAAGCTGGTGGAAAAGGAATCTTCGGGTTGGTTAGGAAAGCCACATGTGAGGGGTAAGCTCCGTCGACGTTCTATTGTGCTCCTGCTTCTTCTTTCTAAGATGAAAGTATTATTTCCGTTGGAATGCTTCCTTCCCCTTTGAGTCCTCTCCATTTGACTCTTTGGCTCTTCCGGAGGAGTCCCTTTCCTCTTCAATGGATCATCATCATCACATGAGAATGGACTCTTATTTAGCTCTGGCTTAGTAAGTCCTCCCTGGGGCGAGGAAGACTCCTGCCTCATGTCATGTAAACTATGGGACAATCTACTACCATTGCTACTCCGCTGCTTCTTCGTCTCCCAGTCAGTACTTGAAGAGATGAGGACCACGTGGATGGGGTTGATGGTGGGACGTTGATGGATTGTAGAAGACAAATTGGAGTCAGGCAAGGAATGAAGGGTGATTTGTTGATTGTCCATATCTTCGGATTTGGCGAGACAAGTTGCAGAGTAGTAGTGGGAGGAAGTGTCAGGGTGGAATGTTCTCCGTCGTCCACATTTCAAGCAGGAGGAGAGGAGAGGGATTTTCTGCACTTCCCTCTTGAATTTCGGATGACTCAGGGAATAGATGAAGGGATCAATGCAGGCAGCCGTTTTACAAAATAGGGCTGGGATGGCGGAAATAAGTGGGGTAATCAAATGCTCCTGACCAAAAATCCCGAGAAGGGCGACCACAGCGTAGGGAGTCCAGGCAAGGACCCAGCACAGCACGATTATGGTGGTAACGATCGTAATTTTCCATTCCTTCCGTAACATTCGGCTCTCTCGATTTTTTGAGCTGAAATCAAGTCATTTTATATTCCACCCTTTGAATATCCAATACTTTTTTTTATATACATACTTTTCATCCTCCTCCACACAGTCATATGTAAATTCTCTATGGGATTTCTCTTGTCAAATATTCATTGGACCACAGTTTTTCAAGATTTTTTTATTTTCTATGCTATACCTCCTCCACTTTCTATAACCCTCGATTTCAAACCTATTGTTAATATGTAGTTGAGCAATCATTTAAAATCAACATCTTTCCCTACTTTTGTCCTAAAATAAAATCAATAAAAGCCACACTCGAGAGCAAACCTTTCCCCCTTTTAACCCTTTTCCAAACCTTCTCACACACCATTACTTTTCTATAGAGAAGTCCACTACCCATCAAAATATCAATATCAAACAAGAAAAGTTTCCAAATAATAATAATAATTCTATTAAAAAGTTAAGTGAAAAGGAAGAAAAAATGTTCCACAAAATTTCCTCCTCTTTTAAATAAGATTTGAATATAAAATCCTATACTGAGCTTATTGAGGAGGAAAAAATCATCTCCAAGCCAATCAATAGCGTTTGGTTGAGTGGGTTCGGAAAAGGGAAAAATATGGGACGGAAGAAAGGAAGATGGATTTTTTTATACTACTACCACACCAAAGAGCCCGTCAGTCTTTTTTCCCGTTGAGTAAAAGAAACAAAATACATTTTTGGGAGGAAAAATATCCTGGGAAAAGGTTACACACAGGTTCGGAACTCCTCTCAAATAATTCATACGGATTGGGATGTAAGGTATAAATATTAAAAGGATTTCCTCTTATATTTTAGTAACAAATTATATGGCTAAATTTCCCCCAAAAACTTCCTACTCTTCCTACCCTCATCAGCAGCTCTCTTGAAAGTTGCCATTTCTTTGATGAGTGAGAGTCTTGGAAAAACTAATTTCCTCTTAGACATGAAATGAGCATCATTTGAGCATCTTCCCAAGCTTCACCTCTCCTGTGTAAGCTGAACAATTAAAGGATTTACAATTAGTAACTCAATCATGGTATTTTTAGGGGCAGGCATCCATGACATGTGAGCCTGGATAAAATCTCAAGTCTCCAAGTCATGGTGGGTAAATTGCAATTAGTAAACAAATAGTGGCGTGAAATTCCATCAAAAAGGGAAAACATAAGTTGTGAATAATAAGGGTATTTTGGACGCTCCAAGGTTTATCTATATTTTTCTACAGCAAAGAAACAAAATTCATGTTGTAACAAAGTTGACGGGAAAGTTTGGAATAGAGGAAGAGCGTCTAAAAATATGAGGAGTACATAATGGTAAGAGTCACTGGAGACGAAAGCATTAGGATAATGAACTAGGAATTTCCATGTATTTTCCTACATATGCTTTTTTCCTTTGGAAAAAGGCCCATTAGTTGAGCATGGTCATACTAATGTTCAGAGACATATTATATTTCCTTCTCCATTGTCATTTATCTGGGATTCCCCTTCAAGGAAGAGGAGGCTAAAAAATATTTGTTTTTGTATAATATGAAAAAGGAAGAAACAAGAGACAAAATTCCTATGCTACAATAATGTAGGTAAAAATCAATGAGCCAAAAAAAACTTTCCCTAGCAATTATTTTTATTATTATATAATTACCCTCAAATCCCCTCCGTATATTTGTACTGTTTTTCCCCATGCATAAGATAGTACCTTGTAGCGTTCCCAAATGAACTTAACTTTTTCAAATTAGATTTGAGTTAAAAATTCTCGGGATAAATTCTAATGAGGTATTTCTTTTGAGAGATGCTTCTTTTAGGGAGGAGAGAGACTATTTTTTCTCATCCCATGAATTTTACTATGAAGAGTAAAGGAAATAGGCGGGTGTAAAAAGAGATGCTACAATGCATGCATGGTAAAAACTTTAAGCTTTTAAATTATTGTGAGGAAGAAAATTTCTCACATTTTCCCTCCATAAAGGTTGAATAAGAAGGAAATCAACTCATTCCGGTTCAATTCTCATTTGAATTATGAGGGAGCTCAAGTAAAAGTTCCGTGGATGGGTAGCAGATTTTAGAGAAACTTGTTCCAAGGAAAGGGTGGATCATTTTGAGGAAGAAATTTACAAAAATAAACACGTTTCAATAGCTAAAAAGTGGGAAGAAGAAAAGGTGTGTGAGAATTCTCATGGAAGGAGTTTCTGAGGATTCAAAAAGCTTCCTCCCGGCAAAAACTCATTCCTTATTTCTACCATTGCAGTGACTGCACTAGGACTTTATACGTATGTAATTAGTTTGGCTCTAAATACGGAGAATTTTATATGAAAGACTTATAAATTTTTTCTATGCTATTTTAATAGGAAGAAATTATTTAGAGCTTTGACCTTATAATTTTGAGCAGGTTTTTAACCTTATAATTTGATGGGTGTGAAAAGAAAAAATCATCGCTCCGCGATAATTTGATGCTGTCGCGTAGAGCGGCGTCAGCCCACCCCACCGTCCCCCTTCACCCCCTTTATAATATATATATATTATAAATATTTATATTATATATATTTTAGTTTAAAATGTTGAGGTCATATTAAAATTTCATGTAAAAAATTTCGAAGTTTTCAAAAAAAGTTATTTCAAAAAAATCTTTTTATTGCAGAAAAACACTTTTCAACCAAAAATAAATTTTTGATAAAAAATAAAATTTTTGATAAACAAAATGTTGAAAAATTTCGAAAAAAGTTTTAGACAAAAAAACAGTTTTGATGCAAAAATAAAATTTTTCATAAAAAAATAAAATTTTGAAAGCTATTAAAAAAAAGTTTTGAACAAAAAAAAATTCAAAAAAGCATTTTTCAGCCAAAATTAAATTTTCGATAAAAATATAAAATTTTGAAAAATTTTGAGAAAAACATTTCAACTGAAAAAAAATTTTATTGCAAAAAAATATTTTTCTGGCAAAAATAAGTTTTCGAAAAAAAAAATTTTTGGTTTTTATTTTTTATGAACGAACACACAGACCAATTTCAGCCAAAAACGAACTTAGCCGAGCTATGACCCTAAGTAATGTTCAAAATTTTTTTTAATACAATCGGTTGAGTATTTTTTGAGTTATCGTGCCGATGGACACACGGACGTACGGACCTACGGACGGACAAAGGTATTTTACTAGGGGACTGACGCCGCCCTAAAAAGGTGGGAGGAGCTTCCCTTGAAAAAAAATCATTGTGTATTTGTGTGGTGTTGTGTATTTAAGCTAGAAAATCAGTGTAATAATGTATATCTCGAACCTTTTCCTCCTTGATATCCGGCTATTTCCATCATGTTGAAATTCACTAAATTTTTCAGCTTGAAGGACCATTCGGAAAATGGATGTGTATGAGAAGATGATCATGGTCAAAGGAATGAGCCAGGCAGCAATAAAGTAGACAAAGATAAATATCCTGTTCTCCGTGCTACTTTCCAAATAGTCAAAGCTACAACTGGTGAGTAGCCCTTCCGGAACGTATCCACCGAGTTGAAAGAGAGGAACAACCGCAAAAGTTACCGAGTAGATCCAAACAAAACAAATCATTAGTAACGCACGCCGATGGGTTGTCTTCTTGAAAGGATTTAACGGATGTACAATCACATGGTAGCGGTCGATAGCAATCATGGTTAATG
The DNA here is from genome assembly GCA_034693705.1 of Spatulosminthurus flaviceps. Classification (NCBI taxonomy): domain Eukaryota; kingdom Metazoa; phylum Arthropoda; class Collembola; order Symphypleona; family Sminthuridae; genus Spatulosminthurus; species Spatulosminthurus flaviceps. The sequence continues at coordinate 16,108 of JAQFXU010000832.1, forward strand.
TCATGATGGAGGCCGTCCCAGCCAATCCTCCAATAAATCCATAGAATTGACACGCTGTGAAAAAGAGAGATTTCCTATATGAAGATTCACAATAATTATTACCCGGGAATTTGAAGCTACGTAAGGAGCTACAAAAAGCGGCCATGCCTTGCTCTCCTGTATCTTTAATAAGAAAAATCATCGCTCCGCGATAATTTGATGTTGTCGCGCAGGGCGGCGTCAGCCCACCCCACCGTCCCCCTTCACCCACTTTAGCTTATAATGTTGAGGTCATATTAAAATTTTAGAAGTTTTCAAAACAAGTTATTTCAAAAAAAATCTTTTTATTGCAGAAAAACATTTTTCAGCTAAAAATAAATTTTTGATAAAAATACAAAATTTTGAAAAATTTCGAAAAATCATTTCAACTGAAACAATTTTTTATTGCAAAAAAATATTTTTCAAAAAAAAAATTTTTTGGTTTTTATTTTTTTACGAACGAACACACGGACCAATTTCAACCAAAAACGAACTTAGCCGAGCTATGACCCTAAGTAATGTTCAAAATATTTTTTAATACAATCGGTTGAGTATTTTTTGAGTTATCGTGCCGATGGACACACGGACGTACGGACGTACTGACGTACGGACGGACAAAGGTATTTTACTCGGGGGCTGACGCCACCCTAAAAATGGATGAATTTAACCTTCTCGTTAGTACACATTTGGGGGATCGTAGAAACTGGGAAAACATTTATTTTTGGAGAAACCATTGTTCCCAGCTTCTATGCTCTTTTACATGTGTTTTGATAGGGAGGCCCGCAACTTTTTAAAAATTACAGTGCTCCAAAATAAAACATTTCTGATGTCAAAAATCAGCAAGGCGTGCAAGCTTAAAAGAAATCGCAAAATTTTCAAATTAAAAAAATTGCAAAATTTCCAAAGCTAAAAAAAATTGCAAAATTTCCAAATTCAAAATTTTCCAATTCGAAAAAGATTTGTAAAACATAGTTGCGGTAGGATTTTGTATCCAAAAATTTTCCTTTCACCAAACAGAATTCATCAAGCACTTTCAAGTCCCGGATCTTTTATGAGCATAAAGTTAAAAAAACTCCCACTTATCACATCTTCGGAGTCAAAGTGTTCCTTGGAAGTTTTTTATCTACGTACATACTCTGGATTGGTCCGAATGATTCGAAAAACTCATTGCAATGGAATTTGCTCATTGACGGAGTTGTGGAAAATGAGGATTTTCTCCTCAGCGGAGCAGAATAAAAGGAAAAGCTTTGAGAAATGACTACTTACCCAGCGGTCCCATGACTGGACCCCTGTAAATGCTGTTGATAATGAAAATAGGGATTTTCACGAGGAGCATAAAGTCACTGATTGTCAGATTGAGGACGAGGTAGTTTGCGGGTGTTCGGAGGGAGCGGCATCTGTAATCAATTGAACATTATATAAGTATAGAGGAATCTCTGCATGAGTTGAGCTCAATGTGAACAGCTTTTAACACTCACAATTATAACAGACACGTTAAAAAATGTTCCTGGTGAGGATGAATGAATTGAGTTGGTCAAGAATAATTAGTTTGTGGGGCGAACTATTTGAGGGATTGTCATTGGACCATATGATGGAGGAGCCTCGAGTAGAAATCCCTGTCTTTCATTTATTTTCTCCGAAAAATTGGCCTGTAGTGGAAGGAAATGGGATTTTCTCCCTCCAACCTTCATCCACATAGATTAAAGGCCTGAGCATACATAGGTACCGCCATAGGCTCCTTTTTCATATATCCTTCCTTATATTAAGAACCAATTATTTTCTGGCCGGAATATTTTCAATCCATATATTATCCTATTATTATTAGAGAATTAAGGGCATTATTTGGCATTATAATTTTTTCTCTCCCTCTGACGAATAGAAAATTGCTCATTTTAATGCTCTACATTGTACACGTTCATAAATACTAAGTTCCTAATACTATGGCTTATTCTTATAGTTAGCATGAGATTTGTATGTAGTGTGGAAGGGTAAAGCTTATTTAAATCCAGAGTTGAGTCATAAATGGTGTTCCATCTATTATAGTGAATGGGGAGATTATTTATTTGGAGAGCGACTCAAGTGAATCTTCTGGGAATCTTCTTAATTGGGGAAAAGGGATTTCCTTAGGAGTCACTCCCTACCTCATTTCTCCCTATGATTAAGTTCAGCTAGTGCTAACAAGGTGGAAAGTCAGCAAATTGCTTGGCTTAAAAATACATATTTGTCAATAATACTGGATTTGAGTAACATAATCTTCCTCTCATAGTAATAATTCCCTATAAATACTCTCAAACTTTCCCATTGATTTTTCTTCCAATATTTTTATATAAAGTTTGACACTTTTTCTCCTTCCATTTGATCAAATAAAGTTTATCACAGGATTTGGCTTCATCTGGATATGTAGGAGATTCAAGTGACCCTATTCTAAGGACTTTATACATGGAAATTCCATGAGATTGTGAAGCACTAAAATGTTGGCTACCACTCAGTAATGGCTGGAAGACTCAGAAGGAGATAAATAATAAATGAAAGATGAAAATAAATGTGTATTTTATGTCCATTGTCCGCTCATTTGAAATAATGGGGAAAATGGCTGAGGCTCCAAAACTTGCCATTGTTTCCCTCTATCCTATTACCAGGAAGGAGTAGGAGAGAAATTGGGCACACACACACACACATACACACTAGCCCATATGCTATTTCCTCCCAATTGATTCTGTAAGCATTGTAAAGGAAGCTGATAAACAAAATTCAATGGAGCAAAAAAAAATCTCCGGGTGTCCTCCTCCCAAATAATGGAGTATATAATGGAGCAAAATATGGAGTAATTCAAAGACTCTGTTTCTGGAAAATATGGAGACTCAATTTCAATACGACTTTTCCCTTCCAAAAATAATTCTCCTCAAAAATGTATCACAATAAAATAAGGGATAGGACAAAATAATGATAATCCTTCAACTTTTCCCACCCAAATGCTCTCCTCCTCATCCAACTTTTATCTCGTCCAAGGCCACGTTAAAAAAAGAGGAAAGCTTATCCAAGCGCAGAGGCCTTTCCATAGACAATAGTAGAGGATTTTTCGTTGCTACGCTACAAGTAAAATAATCAAATTTCAAGTGGAACAAGAATCCCTTTCTAGAACAACTTTCACGTCAAATACACACAAACCAAAGGTCATACGTTGGAGCTTTGTTCATATTCCAAGAAATTAAGTACAAAACTATAGGGATTGGAATTTCCAGTCACACTCCCTTCCAGCCCGGACAGCCTTGATAATAGAACAGCAGGCAAAGAAGGTAGGTAAACATGAAGGAAGGAAAATTCTTGTTACAACACAACTTTTATACAAGAAGAAAAATCATGTGGAACGTCTTTTCCCCGTGTCAAATTCCTCCCTCACTTCACAGTCAAATCAAGACAGATTTTCCCATCGGTATTTTACTCCAAGAAAAAGTCACCGTCTTGAAAATAGCATGTGTGTGTGTGTGTGTGTGTGTGTGCGTGTGTGCGTGGATCTTGAGATATTTGAAATTAAAGCCTGGTCAAAGTTTGGAAAATGTCTCGGATTACTTTATGGATTTTAATTTCCCTTCCCCTCACATCTCAGGTTTAGCTCCTTACAAATTTTTTCCCTGAAAAACAAGCATCTTTTTAGTATCTTCCGTTTGTATTTTGCAAATTCTTAGAAAAATTCCCTCAATCTAGTATAATTTGTGATATTTTGCAATTTGCAAGGAATTTTGCCAGAATTTCCCATAATTTCCCCCTTATTATTATTATTTATTTTAAAACAAGGTTGAGTTTCGTAAGAGTGAAAAATCCACCTTATTAGTTATGAAAGCTGACTCGGATGTGACAGTAGTATTTTTTCCCATTAAATTCAAAATGTTAGTCAAGCGTGGATGAATTCTCAAGTTTGGTGGGAATTAAAGTGAAGACAGTTCTATTTTATAAGCAAATCTTTTTTTCTCTGTCTCTCTCTGTCGCCCCCAACATGAAAAATTCCCACTCTTTAGAATTTTCTCATCCTTTACATTTCATATTTTGTTGTCTGTCAAGAGGATTTCCTCACAGGGAAACTCTAAAAGGATCAAAGAGATTATCCCTCTGAATTTTAATCCCTCTGAATGTTTTTGGACACTTTGAATTGAAATTCATGGAATGCCTTTGTTATGTAGGGACTTGCTCTGGGACCCCGTCCTCCGTATCTCCTACACTATAAGGAAAGTAATAAAAATTTCTTTCCTCCATCCCTCAAAAGAATGTCTTTAAAGAAGATGAGATTTTACATAATTTATGAGAAATATATGGAGCAACACTTGCTACAAAATTCTACACCTCCTTTAGGAAAATATGGGAAGGGATGAGAAAAATGTCAACAAAAATCATGTAAATAAATTTTCCTCAACAAGTTCTCCTCTCTCTCTCTCTCTCACCTGCAAAATACAATGAGTGCAAAGAGATTGCCAAGGATACCAAAGGACATGATAATTCCATAGATAATAGCCAAAATCGTATGGGTTGTGGATGATGGGACGTTGAACTTGAGCCAATGAGGATTCACAGTTTTGAAAATAGAGTCGTCGTAAATTCCAAAGGATTTCCATAATTGGATGGGAAATTTAGAGTAAACAAATTTTAAATTTTCACTATAATCACTTGAACAATTATTATTATTTAAATTATTATTATTAGCACAGTCGAGGAAACCAACGGATGGAGGTTGTAGATGATCCAGAGAATTTTCTCCACTTATTCCCGTGGTTTGCATGGCAAGTCAACCTTTTTACTTGAATTTATCACTCACTTCAACACTCACCATATTTTGAAAGAAATTTTCATTTTAAGTTAAAAACGCCTTGGGCATTTTTCTACAATAAAATTATTATTTTTTGCTTCGGAAAATGTAAAAATTCAAAAGAAGAAATTTAAGCACTCAATTTTTCAAAATGAATGAATGATAAATTTACGCGCTATTTTTCTCACAGAGAAAAATGGATCAATTTGATTGTTGAGCATTTCACCGTCACAAAACTTTCTCTTGTACGAACATTTGTCTGATTTAAACAAAAGCTTGGCTACTTGAGACTTTCAACTTTCTAGTCTCTCCCCTGGATGATGATGAAGTAGCTATTTTGGAAAGGTGAGGGAGGAAATACTTCAATTCCTCCAGCTAAAGTAAAGTTAAAATTCTGGAGAGCTCACTTGACTAGAGAGAGAGAGAGAGAGCGAGAGAGGTTGTTTCTCCCAGGTACGAAATTCATCTGAACTTTCTTCAACTGAGGGTAGAGGAGTAGTGGCCTTTTCTATTCCAATGTGCTTCCATGGATTTTTTGCTGTGTCGGCAAAGAGCAGCTGTGAAAAAAGGAGAAAGTCTTTCAAGTGCTCTTCTTTCCCTGTCAAGCCAAGAGTAAGAAATTCAAGGAAGGAGGAATTCAATATCAGATTGGCTCTGTGTGTGTGTGTATGTGTATGTGTAGCTTGAAGAATTTCTTATAAAATTTTTGCCAGAGGCGCAATTTCCTACTCTCACCCTCGAATATTCATACTTTGGAGATTTTTGTTCATGTTGAAGCATTTGTGGGAGGAATTATTACGGATATTTCTTTGAAATGAATCCAAAGGATTAATATGCCTTTTCCCCATCATTTCCCCTTTTCATTTAAGCGAATTATTATTCAAAATGATTTTTTTCTTCTCTCAAAAGCTCTTCTCTTTTCCTTAATAAAATTTTTGTAGATGTCAATTTTCTTTCTTCTCCCCCATTTTCCTTGGACTTTTCAATATATGTATAATTGAGCTAAATTACGGGGAAAGATTTTCTCTCATCATCAAATCTTGAGAACATTTCCGCTTTTTCCTAATTTTCTAAAAGATCATTTGAGTCCATGCATTTATATAAATGCATGGGATTTATTGGAGTACGTTTACACTTGAAGCCTCAATTCAGTGGTGAGAAAATCTTGAGTCAATGCGTTTTTGGATGTCATTTTTTGTGGGAACGTTCAAAAGTATAGAAAATGGAAATTATTTCTACGTTTTTCATGTGCAATCAAACACTATTGATGGTAAGTGGGATTTAGGGGAAATCTAGATAGCATGCAAAATTTCTGTCATTTTTATCCTTTGATATTTTCTTGTATTATGTATATATTCTGTCCACGAGACTTCTAATATCTCAGCTAATTTTAAGATTTTTAAAAACCGGGAAATTCTTCCTAAACGTATCTGTTCAAAAATGACTCAATTCGCCCCATTGGTTCGGGAGATACAGCCTTAAATGACATTTTTCTTGTCATTCCTTAACGGCTTGTATAAGCTTGTAGATTTTCCTCTGATATGTCCTTCATCCTTTGATATTTGTGAGGTAGATAATCCTTGTGTTGGGTAGAGGAGGAAGTATGGGAGGAGATTTCTTTCATATCACGCTGCTTCTCCCCCACGTGTCTGGTCTCTGTCAGAAGTTTTTTAATATGAAGATATTTAAATTGAATGTACCTGCGCGCGGTTCGGGTGGGAAGGGAAGGACGTGGAGGGAAAGTGGGTGGAATTTTATTATTAATAAAATTTTTGCAAAGTTTTCACAGAAAAGCCTTGGGGGAAAGAATGTGATAAAAACAATATATTTACTACAGTAATTAACTTTCAAGGGATTTTTTTTGTCATGGAACTACCAAAAAACAAAAAGGTAGGGAAGAAATCCCAAAATGAATTTCCTCATTTTTTTTCTTATCCATTCTTTCTCACAATAATTATTATTTCTCTCACTATATTTGTATTTCTGATTAAAAAACTTTTTATCTTATTATAATTACACAAAGGTATGAATAACGCTCATTGTTTTGCCAGATATGTGAAAACATACGGGACAAAACGAGAAGATATACAATAGAGAGTAAATCCACGAGGAATGTGTGTCAGGCTGAAACATACAAATTGTGGGCTTAAAAAATGGTGGCATTGAACGTGTAGAATAAACGTCTACATTTAGTATTTTAAAAAGCGATGAAATTTCAATGGCCGGGGAATTATACTACAAAGATAAAAAAAACGTTTTATTTCCAAGTGCACTTAATCCGGCTTGCAACGACCTATTCCTGGATGATACATCGGACAAGGACGGGCTTTGGTGGAAAATGTTTATTTTCCAAGAGTCGAGCAAAGGACTTTTACATTTTACAAATTTCCATGTAATAAATGAAATGCTGGGTAAAATGGGATTTTCTCATGTTATGGTCCCCCAAAATGGTTTTCTTTCCCTTGATAATTCCATTCGAGGTCGGAAATTTGAGAAACCCTCAAAACTTGTTTGTAAAACATTTTGTAGGAAATTTAGGGGAGTCCTCACATTTTAACCTTATACACAGTTTTACATATATTTTGTATGGGATTTACCCATAAAATTATTAGATGAAATGATTTGAGTAGTGGTTGGTCAAAAATGGCGGCTCTTCCTTATGAAATGCGAGAACTACACTTGGGGATGTATTGTTCAGATTCAATACTTTACCTGGAATGAATGTGCAAGTAATTAATTATTGTGGAGATGAAAGAAAACTTTTTCTTTGACCGGAGTTGTAAAAATGTATGGGGTAATCAAACAACTTTTCTTACTCTCCACACTCAGGCTTATCAAACAGACCCTGTAAAATGAGTATTTAACGATTGTAAACTTTCCTATTAGGATGAAGCACTTTGATTGGTCCTTGAAAATTCAAATAATTTTGCTCAAATAAGCACCCATAATTTCTACAATCAAATTTTAAACTAGAGATTCCTCCGGGTCTTAAGAATCGAATAAAATAAACCGGAGCTCATTTTCCCCGTATAAAAATAATATTTGTGGGATTTCCTTCCCTGGAATTTACACTTGATGGGACTTTAGGAAAAGATAGCTGAAATTGAGGGTGAGTGTTGGCAAGGAATAAATCCACTACCATTGACAATAGATTAGGATGGGGATAAATGGGAATAACTAAATTTCTCTAAACTTTTTTTGTAATGGAAAAATCTGCTTTGAACGATTATTCACTCAACCCGAAAAATTGTGCTATTCTTTGAACATTCCATGCATTTGAAATTTTCCCTTCGAAATTACCCAAGGACTCGTACATGTGAGAATGAGTCCATTTTATTTTCTCAGGCTCAACCACAATATTTGTGGACCAGAAGGGCTCTGCCCAGGAAGGCAAAACTTTCAATGGGTATAAAAAACTCCATTCCATGTCAAAACAAATTTTCCAAATTATTTTATATTCCGAGAAAAATAGTTATAACCAGAGCCAAATATTTGACCAAAATGTTTTTATACTTTAATTCCAGGTCCAACTAATGAGGACTGTACGAATATATAGAAATGGAAGCTTAACTCATTTAATGAAGTTTTATTTAACAGTACATGGAATTAAGTATTCATGTGTACGCCCCCAAAAAACTTGAGTAATATTTTCCACCCACAAAATTTTATTTTCTAACAAGCAGTCCTATCCAAGTGTCACCTCCCAACCCATGGGTTTAACATTTTTAATGGACGTATCCCTTCATATAAACGCCCTTTTGACATGCCACCCACCTGCTAACTCATTTTTGAAATTTTTCCACCACCTCCGTACTAGGAAATATAATATATAAGAGAGAATTAAGGTCTTTAAGAATTTATATCGCTCTGTTATTTTGAAGTACTGGCATCTTTACAGTAATAAATTATTGACACTTTTATTGAAACTATTTTTCTATAAAAATTTTCTTACTCCTTTGGACTGCTGAAATGCATATGGGTAAGAGCTATTAGCTAAAAACGGTTATGATACCCTTTAAAATGAATGTGCACACGATTTCCATGAGTTTACTATCCCTACCTTGTCATAAGAAAACGTCTGAGAAAATTCGAAAATTTTACAAATTTTACGGGTGAAAAAGATTTTTAGTTTTCACCCGTGAAAACTAAAAATCTCCAGCTTAAATCCCATTTAAAAATCCCAATTTTCAATTTCGGACTAAAAATCCAAAAAACGCCAATTTTTAAAAAATTCAAAAATGAGCTAGCAGGTGGGTGGCATGTCAAAAGGGCGTTTATATGAAGGGATGCGCCCATTAAAAATGTTAAACCCTTGGGTTGGGGGGTGACACTTCGAAAGGACTGCTTGTAAGAAACATTTTTATTCATGTTTCCAGGGCCGTACCGTACGCCTAGATAATTGATAATAATTATGCAAAGATTGTAAGGAACCTGAAGACCTCCATGAATTATTATCATGTAAAACTTGAGGGAATAATTATGTTAAAGGACAAACGTCAAAGGTTTTCAATCCATCACAATTTACTCTTCCTCTAAATCATTACATGGAAATTTGACTTGCAAAATATGGAAATTTCTCTTCAGGACGGTCTTCCCCAGTACAGATAAAGATTCCAGGAAATCATGTGAGAAAAAGCAAGCTCAATCTGCTTCTAATTTCTACCAGACCTAGCGTAGTAGGAAAAACTCCATTATTATTTGATATGTGGGGAAAGCACGACTATACTTTTATTTTAGTACGCAGAAACGTTACACGTCCTGGGAACTTTCATCCTCAGGCGGTAAAAAAAGAACAGCTGAGAGGAAAATGTTTTTTATTTCCGGAAGTTAGGGTAAAAATAAAAGTTTTTCTCAAATGATTTGAAAAAATTCTATTTTAACGTTAAATGCCCATTTGATCCAAGAAGTGAAATTTGAGAGGAAAAGCCCGTTTAAAATGTATTAAAATTCCTCCTGATTTCTGTACGACTAAACTCTGATGAATTCTGCCTCAAATTGCTTTTTGACAATCCAATCCTTTTTCGCTTCATCACCATTTATTGTTACGGTTAAGGGAAACTACAGGGTTGGAAATTCCTTCCAAAACCACCGAGGCTGGGATTAGAGTGATATTTTCCCTGGCTGTCAACTCCACATATTTCCATACATGGAAAAGTGGGAATTTTTACTGTAGTATATAATATTGTGTGGATACAGGGCCGAAGGAGTAATAAAGTTGACTGGCATTCGGTAATGTTGTCATGTATGACCTGGCACATGGAAAATATGTAGGACTGGAGTCTACTCAAGGAAAATAATGGATGGAATGAGAGAAGAAGTTGGAACCGATAAATCATATGGTTGGGCTGGCTATAATTTCCGCATGGGACACAAGAAGGATTCATGACCTTATCTGCATAAACCGTACAATAGTAAAGGAGCTCTTTTGGGAGGACGAGCATAGCTTTTTCCCAAATCAGACATGGGAATAATTGAAAATTCACTACCAATAGTACACACCATAATTCACACTACTACTCTGGAAAATAGCATGCACTTCAAATTTAAAGTCATATTTAAGGAAATATGTGGTTGACTCAAAAATATTTTCAAAGTTCCTGGAAAATGCATAGAAATATTTGTATGTGCATTTTCTTATGGAAAATATTTTCAGGGATTTGAACCCCAGAGGAATTTCAAGCATATGGGAAAATGTAAAATTGGTAAAAATGGATAATATTATATTTTTTGGACTTCCTTCGGATACATTTGGGCTAAATATTGATACAAGGGAATTTTCTAGAGTGTACGATAACATTATTGTGTACACGAAACTTTTTGGAAATTTTCAAGGATTTACTTCAACCAAAAAGGGTTTGGGTTTCGAGGGACTTAGCGGATTTGCGGGCTTGAGGCGCAAAGCGTTGTTCTATTATGTGGCCTTGCCCAATTTGTATCTTCTGAACGCCTGCGTATGGTCCTGTGTAAATAAAGTATTTAATTTCTAAAAAATTTGTATTTTCTTGTCCGAAATCGCCATTGTTAATGTTTTTATCTGGAATGGGAAGAAAGGTAAGGTGGGGTAAAATAAAGGGATGTTTGAAGAAAAGGGTTATAATGTTTTTGTTATTTCCATATTTTTAAGGTTAAGGGAAAAAGCTTTTTTTTCGAATTTCATGGGATTTTGTGAAATTCATTGAAAATCCGTACCCTGGAATTATGTCAAGATCATGGACGGAATCTCTGAAATAGCTGATTGGTGAGAAAATCTCATATGAAATGTGAGAATTGCAAGGCTCCATTTGCTTGGAAAATTGGTGGGAATAAGAGGAGGTTTGTAAATTCTTTGCCATATGGGCAAAAGAGGGAAATATTTTTATGTTATGCGGGTGATTGAGAAAACAACTTACGTCATCGTTTGTGTGGAGTCAATCTGGGGGTGTAGATTCCAATAATTCTGGCTCAATATATTTTTTCCGGGTTGTATGGATTTTACATTTGCATGTTTTATTTTTAGCCTGTCTTTTAGTACCCAGTGCAGTGGTGGCTTCTGGATTGGCATAAATGCATAGCAAATTTAGATTGAGGTATAATCTCATGAAATTCTCCCTTTTATTTGGGTGCAGAGAGGGAAAAATCTACTTCAATTGGATGCGTCCTCCCACTTTTTTCTCTATGAATGAAGAGATTACGGAATAAATGTGAAGCAAGATCGAGCATTTTAAGATACCGTGATTTTGGGGACACGTTTCTTCTCCACGATGACCTTAAATTGTCCTGACCTTAAAATGCCCTTAAATTAAATCAAAAAATATCCTTAATTTTTTTAACGCTCATTGATGCGTCTTCCTCCCCAAAAAAGTACTTGAAATTACCCGTTTTCTCCAATGATATTTCTATAATTTACTCATGGAATCAATAATTCCTTCAGAGTGATAAAAATACATGAACATTTCATAAGTCCAAATTTTTTTCCGAGTTTTTCCACCCTAAATTTCTTTTAAAATTTCCTCTCAAATTTCAAGCTTACCCAAAATTTTGCATGCGTTAAAAAATTAGGATTTGAATGTTCGCTATCAAGCCCAGAGCAAAAGGGAAATTTTTAAAAGGTAAAATCCACAAAAATCCAAAATACTTTCCCAAAATACCAAAGTGAGAAAATTATCAGAAATGTGATTCTGAGTCAGACTGTAGAATCATTGTCACCCAAGGAATGCAATATTGCACTTGTGGCTCCAGCCCCTCCGTTTCTGGTGCCACATCGATTTTTCCTTGATGTAGCCAAAATCTACATAAACATGTGGAAATAAATTCCATGCTGTGTCTTTTAAATTCAAATAAAATCCCTGCATTCTTAGGCTACTTGAATAAAGCCATGGAACTCTCTGCATTTTCCAACTTTCCTTGATAATCATGAGTTTCAAATTAAGTGTGAATTGTTGTCAGTCATTAAAAAAATCATGGGAAGGGCAAACAAAATAATTGGGTGAAATTTTATAACCATACCTTTGTCCCGTCAAAATGGTACGGGTAAATTCCACTTTACCTATTATCAGCAAATACAATGCTCTAGCAGCTTTAGCATATATGCGTGCTTGTGTCCACATATTTATCACACAGCAACACTTTCAAGGTAAAGTAAATAAACAGTTTAAAAAATTTCCAGGTTATTGCTCCCAATATGAGGGTCCATTATTTACAGACAGACAGAATAAAAGGGGGTCATTTTGGAAAGAACTCACTTGTCTCTAAAGCAAGCCCCATTTTCTCACGCTATGAAACGTCTAAATAAACAAAGGTGTTTTAGTCCCAGTAGAAGGGAAATTTAGAGAATGAAGCATTTGAGAAATTTAAATTCACACAAATACCAAGGCGTCATCAATTTTTTATGGGTCTGCTAGTTGAATCGGTTAGAAATTTCATGTAAAAGCACCTCACGCTCCAGTTTTTCCCCTCCAACGATTGCCTTAATCCAGCAGAGCTAATTTTAGGGTCCGGCCATAAAATTTCCCTGCACCTTAAAAATGTCAATGGTAAATAAACGCAGGATATTTTATTAACTAAGGAGTTGTTCCCAGGAGTTTTAACCAGAGAAAATCCATTGCAAAAATTTCTCAAATATTTTCTTTGAAAAATTTTCCCTCAAATTTTGAAAAGTCAAATTTAAGTAACGGAGGAAAATTTTTGGGCTCATTTCCACAGTTTACCGTGAGAAGGTTTTCAAAAAAAAAGTTGGAAGGCAAGGAATTAAATCATAGGAAATTATTAGGTGAGGAAAATTGATGAAATTGGGTGAAGATAAAAAAAATTGGCGGTAATTAATCCCATACATTTTTTAAACTGATTTCTTGTTTTTCAACTCTCATTCCATTTGCAGTTGAGCATGGGAAATTGTCAATGGGTTTCTATAAAATATTATGAATAAGTTGGAAATGCATTGAGAATTTCATGAGAAAATCCATCATTCACGTACAACATGAATTTTTTATTACTTGACTCCCAGCTGAGGCTGACGGGTACATTAAGCCTAGTTTCAATCAAATATATATATAATTTCCTGGAAACAGTTCAAACGCTAATGTACATATATTTCCTATCCAATTACGCAATAATGGCTGGACATACAGGCTAAATTTACTTAAGTTTAATCTGTAGTAATAAAAGCTCGTTCCATATATTTTCAGTATTTCCAATCAAATTAAGGAATGTAGAATGTTGTGGAAAGAACCACAGGAGATATGTCTAATAACCATCAAAATTCCATTGCTGAGTCAGTCAGTGTAACTTATCAAAATTTCTGACTCGTCCTTTATCTAAAGATCACATATATATTAAGCTGGTCCACGTAAAATTAATAACATGTATGGATAATTTCAGTGGTATTCCCATTCCATGCAAAGGGTATAGAATGCCATGGAAATAGCACTTGATTAAATACCTCCTTCATAGAAAAATCTAGGATTTTTTGCATTTTCAAAAAATTTTTGGCAGAGCCTTCACAAATTAGCCTTATTTAATATACCCCTTGAAATTCCAATTTTAGCATTTGTTGATACTAAAATAATTTTCTTATATGGAGGGTCATATAGTAGTTAGTTTACAATATTTTAGACGTGGTAGTGATAAAATCCCAAATGAAAACTTTGCTCCCATTTTTTAGCACATTTTTCAAATATTTTCCCACATTCCAAAACATTTCCCTTAATTTAAAAGTATTAGGGCAAAACATTTCCCTTAATTTAAAAGTATTAGGGCAAAATTTTAGGGAAAATTCAATACATATTTGTATAAATTTTCGGGGTAATCCTTTAATCCAACGTTTTTTCCTTTTCAAAGATATTATTCAATTTTAATTGGAATTATACACTTGCGTAAAACTTTTTTTTACACCTCATAAAATTTTGTAAAAGATTTCACACTTTTCCCAAAACCCAGTTTTTCTAACCAAAACCCCATTTTATTTCAATTTGAATCCGCTCATCGTTTATAACTTGTCATGTACACATTTAAGTATTGCATTATTTCCTTGCTAGAACACCCCAATGATTTCCCCCTAAATTACAAAATTAGCAAAGGAAAAAAATACATTTGAAAATATTTAATTACTTTTAACCAGAAAATCCTTGTTAAATTGACAACTCAACTGGAATCCCTTTCCTTTTTCTAAAATAACAAAGCTTAACTCGCTTGTTTACTTTTTGGGAAATAAAAATAAAAGGGAAAATCTATTTTCCTTCCCAATTTTAAAAAATAACATTTTTCCCCCTCCCACTAACAATCCCCCATATTGGACAGAACATCACAGATTATTTTCCAACTACGAATTAAATTTATTTATAGCTATCAAATATCTAAGTGTAATTTACCAAAGCTCAATGTGGGATATGTGAAATATTTGAACCCTCCTCAAATTTTTTATACAGGATATTTCATTGAAAATTTTCTTCTAAATTCAAAATTCAATGAGAAATTTTATCTCAATGAAAAATTGGAAAATAAAAATGTTTCTTGCTACTCAAAATTATTGAACATTATTATAGGAAATTGTCCACATTTTTTAGCTTTCATTTAAACGTCCATATGTACGTACCTACACGTAAAGAATATAATTTGACATATAGAATTTTTACATTTCAGCCCATAAATATTGCCTCTTAAATCTCATTTAAAATATGATTGGACATTGAAAATTATTTTCCTCATAGAATAAGTCAATGGAAATTTAAACTTTTACAACTCAAATGTTGTCCATGGACAGTTTTCTCTTTGGTCGTCGTCGTCGTCCTTTCCGTCTCCTGTGAGATATTTGACTCGCTACAAGTCCTAATAATGCTGGGATTCAAATTAAAACTGAGTCTTTTGCCGGATTTGAGGAGATCCTTAGCTTGCAATGGTGTTTCTTTGGGGGAGTTTTCTTCCGGACTTGAATGAATTTCAGGTGGATCAGCCCGATGGGTGTGGACTGTGATATTAAAGCTGGAGAAGTGACTTTGGGGGGGATCCATGGGTCTTCGTGAGCGGTTGTAAAAGACAGCCTCATCTGACACAGTCCCATCAAAAGCCAGACTATTATTTGCGTATCTGGTGAAGATGTTGAGGGTGAGGAAATTAAAAAATCGGCGGAGATCCTCCCTCAGCTCCTTCTGGAATCTTGGATGGTTGATAGCGTAAATGAAGGGATTCACACAGCTGGAGGATTTACAAAATAGAGCTGGGAGCGTGGATATGAAGGGAGTGAGCAAATGTTTCTGGCCGAATATTCCTAGTAGAGCTACGACAGCGTAGGGGGTCCAAGCTGTGACCCACACCAGGACAATTATTGTCGTCAACATTGCAATCCTCACTTCCTTCCGGAAACTTGCCTCAAATTTGCTGCAACTCAATTCATCCAAAAAAAATTATTTTCTTACATTCCTCCAAAATTTCCCTTCAAAAATTTTCTAGATTTATTTATTTTACTTTTTTTGAATTGTTTTTTGAAATTTCAAATTAAATTCCTCTTACTTGTATTTAAAGCTCTCCCGAGTATCCCCACCATTAAAAAAATCCGCATTTTCAGCCTGAACCACCACACGGAAAATGTCAATGTAGGAGAAAAGGATGATGGTTAAAGGTACGACCCAGGCAGCGAGGAAGGCAATGAAAATAAATAATCTATGAGTGAGTCCAGATTTGAGGTAGTCAAAGCTACAACTTGTGAGGTAGCCTTCAGAGACGTAGTCATTGATTCCGAGGAGAGGTAACGTGGAAATGAAGAGAGCGTAGAGCCACACTCCCCCAATCATTAGCAAAGCTCGGGTTCGAGTCGTCTTTTTATTAGGACTCATGGGATGGACAATCACAAAGTAGCGGTCAATTGCTATCGCGGCAATTGTCATAATTGATGTAATCCCCGTCAGCCCTCCCAAAAATCCGTATACTTGACATCCTGGAAATTTTACCCAATTATATTATTTCCATGTATTAACACATTGGTTAGAGCAATCATAATTTTTATCATTATTACTAAAATAGCTCGTACAATATACAAATCAGATGGACAAAGTAATAAAAAAGCTTCCAACACTAAAATTGACATTGACTCCAGGGATTTTGTAAGAATAATAATAAAATGCGCATGAATAAAATGTACATAAGAAAATGCATTTTTCATGGACATTTGTTCTAATTTTTTGTCAACATTACTTAGTTAGGGTCATAGTTCAGATGAGTTCGTTCATTGTCAAAATCGGTCCTCCCCAAATAAAACCCAAAATTTTGGTTTTTTTCAAAAATTTATTTTTTGCTGAAAAATGTTTTTTGGCGGAATTTTTTTTTTTGGTCGAAAAATGAAGTTTTTTTCCTGGGTTTTTTAAATAATGTCAATATCATAAAAAAAAGGCGGCTGTAGCTGGCGCCACCCTACGCGAAAGCCTTAAATTATCGCGGAGCGATGATTGTTTTGTAAAAGAAGCTTAAAATATTTGTTAAAAATTGTCCCTTGAGAAAATTAATTGGCCTTTTCGTGTATCTTTGTACGAGTTTCAATGTATAGCTATTTCTTTTGGTAGATTTTCAAGGTCAAGTCTTAATGGAAAGTTTAATAGTTCATTATTAGGAAATTTTGGAATTTGAAATAAATTATTTCTTGGTAAAAATTATTACTACACACAATGTATGGATGTATCTCAAGCTTGTGGGAAAGGAGATTTCGTGGGTTCATAAACTATTAGAGTATTTAAGGAATGTAGGAATAGGATTATATGGCTGGAGCATTTGTAAAGATCCAGTAGGATATTCCAATTGTAAGTTGTGCGTGGTTTGTGAGGAGAGTTGATTGGTTAGATGAGTGTATGTATTTGGGGAAGTTGGACATGAATGATGATGCATTTTCATGTTAGAATTTATATAAAACATTAAAATTTACCAATAGCTCCAAGCACGGGTCCCTCATAGAAGCTGTTGATAATGAAGACGGGCATTTTGGCCAACATGATGAAATCACTGAGGGCCAAATTGAGAATCAAGTAGTTTGCCGGGGTTCGAAGCGACGAGAATCTGTGAGGAAACCACAGGAAATGAAGTCTCAAATACATAATGCAATAATTAACTTAAATGTATCCCTCACACCCAATACAGTGAAAATGTTGGATGGGACTAATTGGCCCGTAGCAAAGTATGTGGTTACTAAACTTATTTCAACTTACAACTGACATTCTATCTCTCTTAGCTTATTAGTAGGGTGAAGTTCCTAACCATCCAAATATTATATTATTCTCATCAACTGATAATAGTCCTCATGTGGGCAATACTTCTCGAAACTGCATTGAACAATAAACTTCATTCATTTATATATGACTATATTGTACATTAACCAGAAAAGGCTTTACGGGGAAAATTATTGACCAAATAAATTAATGATAGTGGTGTTTTGGAAAAACCAACAAAAACTGGTTTTTCCAAAAATGGGGGTGTCATTTGTACCAAAGTTATACAAAATTTGAATAAAATTTGAAAAGCAGTGACCAAAATTTGAATAAAATTTGAAAAGCATTTGACCAAAATTTGAAAAAATTTGACCAAAATTTGAAAACATTTGAACCAAATTAGAAAAAATTTGACCAAAATTAGAAAAAATTTGACCAAAATTAGAAAAAATTTGACCAAATTTAGAAAAAATTTGACCAAAATTAGAAAAAATTTGACCAAAATTAGAAAAAATTTGACCAAAATTAGAAAAAATTTGACCAAAATTTGAAAAAATTTGACCAAAATTTGAAAAAATTTGACCAAAATTAGAAAAAATTTGACCAAAATTTGAAAAAATTCGACCAAAATTTTAAAAAAATTTGACCAAAATTTGGAAAATATTTGACCAAAATTTGAAAAAAAAATTGTACAAAAATCATTAAATAATATACCATCCAAGGGGAAAATTTTCATCAATGTGACATAAATGTTACGGATCAAAATTTAGGGTTCATGAAAAATGACCCACAAATATTCAAAGAATAGTAACAAAAATTTTAGTGCTCCATTATTGTTTCTTCCTCAAGCAACGGAGGGACCATTTTCTAGGAATTCACACAATTTCTAGCTCTCGCTGCATGAAACAAATTCAGAGAAAATTATTACAAGTAAAAGTTATGCTCTCTGAAGCACATGAAGAGAGAATTTAAAATCCACAATGCTTTGACAAAACAGTGATGAACTCAGTTGGAGAGGGGTAGAATAAAGGTTGTTAGGAAGAAAAGTCATTGAGGTAAAATAATTGATTCTGTCCATGTGCTCTGTCATTCTTTGAAGTGCATTTGTTCAACCGACAGGACAAGGTTTCCTTCCTTCCCCTTCCCAAACAAACACACCAGAGCGGTCTACTAGTGGTCCCCTTATCATGAACGAACTATATTGCATCTATGGAAATAAATGGTGGTAGAGAAACCGAGTGAGAGAACTTTCCTTCATATGAGCAAGCATTCAAGTTTCAAGTTGGCTACGACATGATCTTAACTTCTAGCAGATCTTTCCATAGAGACAAATGATTGAAACTCCAAGTTGAGAATGTACCAGGAGAGCATATATAAGAATAATTTAAGGCTACAGTATAGGAAAATATATGGGTAAAGTCAAGGAAATATTGGAAAGTTCCGCTTCATTGACCACTTTTAAGTGAATTCTATGTGACAGGCAAGAGGGGAAGAAATGGATGGAAAAGGCAATTCCAATATTTTATCTTCAAAATAAATGCTTCTCTTTTCGCCTACATTGGCAAAAACAACACTCAAGAGAAAGTTTGGGATATTTTTTTTTTAAAGTAATAACCCCCGCGCAGTCCTTTTATATGTAATCTCTGAGTTCTCGCCCATCTTTCCATGGATATCTCAAGTGAAGCTAACAATGGGCTCCTCCAAAGTGTTACACCCGCTTTTTTTAATTTTTCTTATATTTAGTATGTTTTTTGGTATCTTCCCAGGCTTTTCAGACGCATTCACCCCAAGTCTGTGAGCGTAATCTGGATCCTTGTATAATGAAATATTTCCAGTAAATATCGTGAGATAAAGTGCAAAAGGGGCTATATTTGTGTTTTCCCCATAATGTTACGAAAATTATAGCCTCTTTTGCACTTTAGCCGACGATACATAAACTATCCTTAAATTTCAAATGAGAGAAAGAAAAAAATGTTCATATAAATTACGTTCAATTTTTTTCAATGGGCTCAAAAGTTACAGCTGATAGAAATTCATGGGATAAAATATTGAATATTTTCCATCCATTTACTCCCAATACTCACTATTTAGTAATTACTCCTAAACCAAAATGCCCACAGAAATTTACACTAGTTAGCATTGAACAGCCCCGGCCCAACATATCCCCCCATAAAATTCCCAACTTGACGTTTCCGAGTAGTGATTCTTCATTAATTGGGATTTGACCTCACCGCATTCTACAATATTGCAACTACTGCAATGAATGCAAGTACGTTTGATCCACACGTGACGTTACAATATTGCAAAGTCAAATGTTTTCACAGTAGTAGGAGTGTGTATACGTACATGTGTATACAATTATTGTATAGAAGAAACGTGCTTTTCTCTATTAAAGTCGTCCATTTTATTTGCTCCAAGTGACCTACATACATATCATTTACAGCCTGCTAAAAAATGTTGCTCACTATTGCAATTTTATAAATATCCCTTGAAATAAATTAAAACTTGGACTGGATCGAGGTAGTCAAGGTTACTTTAATAATGAAAGTTGTCGTAGACTTTCACCAGCACTTCCTCCTTCCCTCCCTGACAATCCCTTTCATCATAGAGCATGATGAAAAAACTTTCAACTTTCACCAGCAAGATCAAAGGTATAGCTCCGCTTGTTTTTTCTCCTTCCAATAAATATGGAAGGAAAGAAAAATGAGGATGAGCATATCTACTCCGAAACTCTCATTAAAGCATAAAAATATATCCTACCTTTTTTTCCGCACAAATTATAACATTTCCGTGGTTGGAGAAAAGGTTGCCACAATTATTAAGTGAGTAATTAAAAACTTTTTTCCTATCTACTTTTAGAGGAATTTCCTGGGATTTTTCAGGGTAAAATTCTATGAGGCAATGAGGAACTAACTGGAGAAACTTGAACTTCCGGTTCTATTCCCTCTCATTATACAAACATTGATCATTTACCTTGCCCTTGAGCTTCCCACAATGTCACTTGTGTCCACGACACTCATCTTTGATTTAATCTTCCATCAATACATGCACAGGTTTTTCTCAAGATAAAATTTTTTTCATAGGAGAGAGTCACCTCCTTTTTCTTCCTCTATCCTCTTATGAGAAGAGAGGGAATAAAGAAGTTTGAAGAGCTTGTGGGTCCTAAATAATTCTATCCCATAGTCTCTTACGTATAAAGTTCTAACAAGCGGAGGGACTTAGGCTTTGAGATCACTACAGGGATTTATCCTTGACAGATGGGAAATTGTTTCTCTAACTTTACAAAACTTCATCTATGTAAATCATACTGTTCATACATGGATATTTCCAGCTAAGCTTAAACAACTACAAAGTTGAAATCATCACTCACCGTACGAACATGACAATCACCAGTAAATTTCCACTACAGCCCACAGTCATGATCACAATGTATAATATCCCCATGGTAAGATGACTAGCTCGGGATGCAGGTTGAAAATCAAGCCAAAACCTATTGATTTTTTCCAAGTAACTCACATCAAAAAGTCCAAAGGCTGTCCATTTTTCCACAGGAAAATGTGCTTTCTCCAGCTGGACCAGCAACTTCTCTACCTCCGTCCCATTATCAATTTCTCCTATGCTAAGAGATTGATTATTTTCCAAATCATCATCCGCCGACACAATCACATACTCTTCCTCTTCTTCATCCTCCTCCTCCTCCTCCTCCTCTTCCTCAACAGGAGGGTCCTCCGCTCGGGTGTTGCTCTCGAAACCTAAAATGTATTTCAAATTGTCAAAAAACAATCATGTATTTACTTTCTCCGTTGAAATCACACAAGTCCTTGAAAAACTTTTCTCTTCATTCATAAAACTAACAATCAATTGAATGCTTTCAGAGCGACTCTCCCCTTTTGGATTGGAAACAATACAATAGTTCATTCTAAATGGAGGGGATAGGTTGAAATTAAAAAAAAAAAAAAAGCAAAAACTTATTTTTGTTAAGGAAGGGTCAGGAATGAAATACTCCTTCCATGAATAGCTGGAAATTTAGCGGAGCTTAGTTAATCTACAATGTCCGATAAAATCCCAGGGTTCTCGCTTCCTATAGCAATACTATTGGAGAAAGTGCGGAGGGCATGGCAAAGTAATTCCCTGGATCCACAATACATCAATATGGAATTCTTGGGCTCTTTAGAATTGGAGAGGAAATTTTCCCTCATACTTACTGAGGGCTCATTAAGGCCTTACCATTACGTCCATTGTCATCGGATGAGTTTCATTGCATTCCATTTTTGGGGAAGGCTCTCACCTTTGATTTCTCTCCAATAGCAAGGAGGAAATACAAATATCAGCTCAAGGGGAAAAAACCAATTCATCACACCGTTGAATTTTTCCAGAGAAAGCCCTGGATTCCCAAAGCTAGTAATAATTATAACTATACACGTGCATGTGGATTTGATCTGTAGGATATCCTATCACATTAATAATAAATATCTCCAATCCAAGGATTTTATATTTGAGCGCGCTTGAGTGAGCGTAGAACCAAAACAGAATAAATGCACTCTTGAGCGAATTTCCACAAAATGATGACATTTCTTTCAGGATAGGACTAAGAGATGAGAAAATTGCAATTTTAATTGGAAAAAATCCTCGGAAAATAATTACAGGTCCATTTATAGAAATCCTTGATAGCTCCTACAAGGTCACAAGTTCTACCAATTTCCAAGAAAAAAAAAAAGAATCTTTTAGCATGGGATTAAAGTGTATAAAATTAAATCCTACAAGGAATCCTCCTACTATAGAGCATGTTCCCTAATGATGAGTCAAATATATTTTATCAAGATACTTTTAATTCCAAGTGTGCACGTACCAACACAGGAGTTCACCTAAGAGTGAATAGTGGAAGGGAAGAAGCTCTAGTATAAATATACATATATAGGCAAGTTCTATTGTGGCTTGTAGATTATTTATTTAATTATATCAAGTTTAGCAAGCTTTCCTCAATGGTTGGTCTGAACTATCAAGAGAGAGAGAGAGAGAG
Source organism: Spatulosminthurus flaviceps (assembly GCA_034693705.1). Lineage (NCBI taxonomy): Eukaryota > Metazoa > Arthropoda > Collembola > Symphypleona > Sminthuridae > Spatulosminthurus > Spatulosminthurus flaviceps. Next base: position 38,609 of record JAQFXU010000832.1, read on the forward strand.
AGAGAGAGAGAACTTGAAAGAGTCGAAACCATTTCACAGGGTACAATTACACAGGTAATTCTACTTATTGTTGTGAGGAGAGAGAGAGAGAGAGAGAGTGAGTGTAATCACGTCAATCAGGTAAGTTCCATGAGGGAATATCTCATTACATGTTTCAAGTACAGATACATCCATCCCAATTTCCCTCAATCCCTACACACTCATTCCGTTTTAGAGAGGAGGATTTATAAGAAATTTTAATCTACTTCCTCAGTCATGTGTGAGATAGGTAGGAGAAATGGAGGATTCCTTTATGTTATCTCTACCCTTTACGGAGAGGAAAGAACTGAGAGAACCACAACAAGAGCATTGCCATTGTAATCAGCTCATAGAAATTTAATTTGGCTCTTAAAATCCGCTTAAATTAGTGGTTTATTGTTATAATTGATCCCTTCTAAAGAATCGGATTCATAGTTGGTGGATTTATAGAAGGTCATGGCCAAATTAGATTTCTATGAGCCGATCTTTCCCAATTGTCTTACAAATGTTTTCTCAAATGCTACTACTACTAATTTGTCCTTATATAAAGAGCTGTGAGAGATGAGAATCCCTCACCCAGGAAAGGAGCTTCTTAAGCGTGGGTTTAAATGGCTGGGAATTTTCCAAGGTTTAATCCATTAAAACGTTTGCACAACGGTCAGTTTGCCCATTTTGGCGGTCATCTTAGTTTTGTCCAAAAATGAAGTTGCATTGTGAAGCATG
>JAQFXU010000833.1:0-39342 GCA_034693705.1 Spatulosminthurus flaviceps
TGCTTTGGCTCAAAAATTTTTGGGCTGAAAAATTTTTAAGCTGAATTGTCTTTGGCTGGAAAAATTCATGGCTGAAAATTTTTTGAATGAAATTTATTTTGGCTGAAATTTCGTTGGATGAAACTGTTGGCTGAAATTGCTTTTGGATGATTAGTCCGGCTCCCCATTTTAAATGCATGAAGGGTGTAAAAAGTGGTGAAAATACAAATTCTGGACTAAAATTTTGAAATGTTGGACAACCTTGAAAATGGTGGAATTCATTTAAATATTTAAAATGCATGCCTTATTTTATTATTATTACACCTACCCTACAGAGAGAGAGAGAGAGAGATTTCAGTCCATCACCCGTCAAACATGGTGAAGGTGACTTGTCTGTTAATCTTTATTCCTTGTATAACTGAAGGTGTAGAAATTGTCATGTCGTGCCACCTTCGGGTACGATAGGGAACTAAAGTCCCGTTCTCATTTTCACAAAAGTAGGAGACGCCCGAGTCGTGTTGGCAAACTTGGATAGCTCTTCATAATTAGCATCAGCATTTTACTCGAATTTGAAGTTGCACAAATAACTTGAAATAACGAGTAAGTAGTAATAATTATTTTATTACTGCTAAATTATTTACTAGCGTTGGAAGCTATATGAAAAGCCTATTAGTTGGTTTCCCTGTTTCATTGCTTATTGTAATCCATACTGTTGTTTTCAAAGAATTGTGGTTATTGAACACACTGATGATGTAAAAAGTGAGGATTTTGTAGCATAAATAAAATATTTGATGGAAAAATAATTTGAGTGACTAGCGACAGCCTGAGGAAGAAAGGAAAAGACTTTGGTAAGAACAAGGTTTTGTTATTGGTGTGATTAAAGGAATAGAAAAGGTTTTCTTGTCAAAAAGCTGCATGAGCTCTCAACGTTCTGGATTATGTGGATGTTGGTAAAAAGCATGTTATTCCCATCGGTTCTATCTCACTGCATCGTTTTCACATGCAATTTACTCTAATAGTCAATCATTTCTGGTAGGAAATTACATGTTTCGACATTTTCCAAAAGCCAGTAAGTAGTAGTACTAGGAACAATACTTGCTCCTGAACAGAAGTACATACACATATATACCTGAAGGTATTACCTTCACAAAAGCATTTGAGAACGAAATGATGAGATCTTTGCTTTTGATAGGATTTTCATTGTCAAACTATTCATCACTTCATGTGGTACTGTCTCCATCCCCGTACTCTTATTTAGGTTTACATTATTACATACTCCTTTTACCACTTCCAATTACTTCTATTGCCTATTGCACAATTTGTGCATGTGATATATACGTTTCCCTCTATATATGCGTGTGATTGCATCGTGGTTGAAGTTTCAGCATTTCGCCCTTTTATATACAGCCCTTTACTCCAATGTACAATCTCCGTAATGGGATTTTTTTATTTAATCCAAAAAGTAACCAAAACAACATGGCTATTTACCAGTTGGAAAAATTTAATCTCAACAAATGATGTGGTTCTTATCAAATCACTATTTAATCTTCATCCGAACACTTCTCAATTTCATATTATGCTCCTTTTATATACTTGCAAACAACTTCTATAGTATGTATAGTGGAGATCTCGAAAGTGCTCCTTTCATAAAGTCACACAAAAACAATTTTAACTGATTATTTAATTCATATAACCCCATTTTTAACCCATTTCAATGCAGCACACAAATCTCCACACTATATTGCAAATGAGAAAAAAATTGAAATAGAATTACTTGTACATGCAGTACTTATTCTTTATTCTCATTGTCACTTTTTATTCCCATAAATCTTATTGTGCATCGCCTGCTCCAATCTCAAATGAAATGCTGCTGATAATTTTTTCAATAAATAATTTAAATTCCATCCCCAGTACAAGTGCTCAATATTCCATTAGTTACCCGCCCAATATGTAGATATATATTGTATACGATGCAGATACTTCTACTAAAAGCGATGAATTGCTAATTACTACCCACAGCCACTACTTTTTAGACCTTTACTTTGGAAAATGTTATAGCACTTTATTAGAATATGTGCATAGACTGTTTAAATTGGGGCCATGTTGTATTCAAAAATTTGAATCGCGTCATTTCGAGAAGACCCAAACATTTTATAGGAACCTTTCTTGAAACCATTGCCCCCAAAAATGTTGCTTCCCGTTGCCTCCCAAAAATGTTGCCTCGAGTTGCCTCCCAAAAATGTTGCCTCACGTTGCCTCTAGTAATGCTGTCTCCCATGCAATATTTTATAGCACTTTATTAGAGTAAGTATAGTCTCTGTTTTGTATTCTAAAATTTGAGTGAAAGTCATATTGAGAAAACTCGTACAATTTCTAGAAACCGTTCTTTCGGGTAGCAGTTTACCCCTACCTCAGTTGGCAACGTCATGCATAAATATGTTCATGCATTAATTCATCACTCTATGTAGATCATAACTCGCTGCCTATAAGCGCAAATACCAGGTGTTGCCCTTATTTTACAATGAAACTCGCACATATTTCTACGGTTTCTAATATGTAATTGTATTTCTACGGAACAAAACCGCACACTTGACGTTGGTGCGCAGTGCGTCTCCTTGGCAGAATAATACTAATGCTCAGCCTATACCAAGGGCGTCGTCACAATGATTTTGGTGATTTTGAGTTACAATTTTGAACTTTTTATTAACCAATTCACTAATTGTAAGATGCCTTTATGTTGACATTTTGTTGCAACCCTCCTTACTCCCTACAAGCATTAAGAATGAATAAACTGGGAACAATGGTTTCTCGAAAAGATTGCCTTATTGAAATATGTACATACCGTGGGACCAACAACAAAAATTTCTGCAACCTCAACATATTGTGAATTAAAAGTGGTCAAATTAACGACCCATTTAATCTGTAATCACTAATAATAAAATTATTATTATTGTTTATGACAAGAAATTATTATTGATTTCTAACAATAAATTCCCACACTGAATAACCTGATACCTTAATAAAGATACAATACAAAAAATTCCCAAAGAGAAAACAGCAGCAGCGGTTTCCACTACTGCTGTGGTTCTACACACAATACAATAATGTAAGGATACGCTGGATAACGAAGAGCCTTTTACATCAAGTAACTCAGACTCAGTAAAAGACTATATATTAAAAAAAAGACAGTTGGGAGTTTGAGAGGACTTTGGAGGAAGAAAGGGAAAAAAGTCCAGTGGGCTATAGCCTACATGCTATATGGCCTACTTATGAACAAACATTATAGTATCTGTACAAGAGTATAGCGATACGAGCAGTAAGTTATTACAGAGTCTTGAGTCTCTTGGAATAAGTAACGCTAAAGTTTTTATTCCTGTAAGTCACACACCGGCCATTATTTGTCGCCGGCCACAAGGGAAATGCTCTAAACTACCGATTTAAGACAGATATTAAGCTCTATTACGCGAAAAAACAAAGGGAACCCAGTACTAAGGGGAGGGAATGAAATTTCCAGCTAAACTCCCACCGAAACGAGTCCTTCATCTCGTCATATCCGTCCTCTTATCGTCTTATTCCCAAAACTTATGTCCAAGCTCCAGCTTCTATAAAAACACATATAGCCAAACATTTATCTACTACTTCAAAGGCATATTTAACTACACAGAATAAACCACAAAAGCAATATCCAAGTCCTATAATAATCAGCTTTATCTGACCTTTTTCCCGTTTTCACCAAAAGCTCTGCTTGTACTTTTTCATTCCCTTGCTCATCCTTTCCAATTCACTCCCTCATATATGTTTTCTTATTTTATATACCTTCTTAATAAACAGAAATGGGGAGAAACTTTAATTCAACTTTTTTCTCCTCATATTTACCATATATAATTAATAACGCCATATATTACCATATAATTTTAAAGCGCTCTTTTAAAAAATTGTTAAGTCATATTTTTACAATAACACAGAGATAGATTTTAAATTAATACTAATTCATTTATCCCACTCATTTGACTTGCTATTATTCTTGCAAATTCCAACAATTTTCTTCAAATAAACAGTGCTGAGAATCTTTTACTGAAAAAATTTAGCACATCAAACTATGCGGACCCCCTTATTGAGACAGGACTTGAAAACGTTCAAGTGAATGTGAGCTATTAAAGAGTTTTATGCTCAGCTTTGACTGTATACTATCATATTGTAGAAGAAAAAACGAGGTAGATTTTAGTGAGAATATAGTATGGCTCAACAAATCATAATAACAATAATAATAATTCAGTGAGAAAAATAACTACTAGTGAAAACGCAAGCATATCATGTGTAGTATATATAGATAGTTTGACATGGATTTTCCTCCCATTGACTAAATCTACATGCGCTCATCCATAAAGATACATATTTATTTACAGACACCCACTTTGTAGGCATTTGCTTGAGAATTGATGGAGGAAAGTGTGTGAGCGTTATTTGGTTGGCTAACAAATGTATTTGGTTGGAGAGGGTTATACAAGGAGCCATAAATCTCAAGTAGGATTTCAACCAACTTGGCACCTACACTCAACGACGGAGGAACACGTAACTTTTTGAATAATTAGGACCCCTACCCTCCTTACCTTCCAGCCTTTGAGTCAGACTCTATAGTTTTTTCCTCCGTAACTATGTTGGTGAAATTGATGGAAGCATGCGATCCAAGTATTCTTTGGTGGTATCTACTATTCTATGATGTGGCACGGCAGAATATAGAACATGACTCCTACAAATGTCCCCAGAGCCCTTCTTCCCGCTTCATATCCACCCTTTATTCCACATGGTACTACGTATAAGTGCATGTATGTAGCTATACATGGGACGTCGTCGTCAAGGTGAGGACAGAGAGTCAGACAAGAAAATCCATGTTTTACCTGGAGAATAATTATTGTTTCCTTCCAACACTCTTCTCCTTACGAAATGACTACTCCCCGCATTGTATTTACAAGGAGGGGGAGGCAGGCTCATGACCTAAAATAGCCCTCACTACAACTAGTAATTCTACTTGTGACCACAAGATTTTTTTTTCAAGACTCCCTTCGTGTGTGTGTAATAGCACCAGTCACTTTATTGTACAGTTTCTATTTTAACATATTTGCATAAGTATTTCGTGATTATACTAAATATGTATCACCCTCCCCAGTCCACAGACAATCCAATACTCAGACTACACATTTTAAACAAAACAAATCAGTTTCAAATTCTATTCTCGACCTGTCATATGTATGCACACACCCTCACTCAGACAACAGGGAATAACTCATTTTTCTGAGCTCACCTCTTTAACTTTAAAACTTGAGCTTCTTTGTAATACGAATTTCACTGAAGATAATTTGAGTTTTTAAAATACATTTTGTCAAGCGATGAGAATTTTAGTTTAGAGTTACAAATACAATAAGATTTAGAGGAGATGTTTTTCCATTTCGTTCAATTTACCTGTATTCTGGAATTTTTCAACAATTAATTCTCCCTATCGAGCCCAATAATTATTGTTGGCGTATTTTTTATTAACTTTTTCTCGTACCTTTGCGACGACCAAGGTATTGGGACTCACACCTTGAATTTGAATCGCTCTGCCTCCAAATGCTGTATGGTTCCGTCAAAAAAATCATATGCTCATCCAAACTCCTTTCCTCACATTTTCAATAGCCTACAAAATTTGGATGATTTGTCTATAAATTATATATGATCTTTTTAAAAAACCTCTATGATTTGGCAACTGGACTATCTTATCTTAGGAAATTGTTGTATTTGCCAGAAAAAGTAAAATAATAATAATAATTATTATGGAAATGATGACAGGAGGAGAGGCAAAAGAATATTTTCAAATGCTTTATTCATATTTAAATATAGAGTGAGTTGGGTACATTTTGCAGTTGACTCATAAATGAAGGTTTCCAAGCACTTTATTTGTATTTAAGTAGCCATGTTTATTTTGGTGGGGAATGGAGCATTATTGGAAGAGGTTAAAAAGAGGAATGGTGGGGATAAATGATATGATAAAAGGTTGAGAAAAAGGATTTCTCTTGGATTGACACTCGGTGGCCGGGACGGTTAAAAGAATTAGAGAGAAGAAAGGGAAAGGTTAGAGATTGAAAGGACAAGGAGATATAGAAAGTTGAGCAGACGTTCGTTCGGATTGAATTGAAGTTGAAGTCATTGGGTTTGAGGGCAATGCGGTTTGAAGCCGATGAAATATTGAGTGGACGATCAAGTAAAGAAAAAAGTTTTTTCCCCGATTCTTTCTTGAATTTTTGACGAGATTTTCTCGCCGAGAGAGAAAGAGAAAGAGAGAGAGAGAGAGAGAGAGAGAAAGTGAAGAGCTATTCTCTCGCCCTCGGAAAAAAAAGCCAGGGAAAGAGAACGGTCTTGAGCGGACCAAATCAAAGAGTGACGAGCTCGCATTGACAAAAGAAATGGGAAAGAGCTTGTCCATAATAGATGAAGACCTATAAAAATTCTTTCTCTCCTCTTCCATGGTTCTTGTTTTTAGAAGCTGGCCTTCCTCTATGGAATTACTTTCTCATCAAACTTTTACAAAGCAACACAAAATTGGCTCTTTTTCATCAATTTATCGTCCGATTCTCCAGCATTTCCTATGACGATGGTCGAGTCAGTTGAAGCAATCTTCTCATTGTTTCTACCTTGTTTCTTTTCTCTCTGTCTTTTACTTCCCCTCCTTTCTCTCTCTCTCTCTCTCTCACTCTCTCTCTCTCTCTCTCCATACATAGAGAATAAAAAGTACATATATAAAAAGTGGGAAAAGATATAAGTGAGAGGAGATCCATCCGTTTCATTCCAGCTCAACTCAAGTGGAGCCATTGACGCCTTTTTTCCATCCTCCTAAAAATCACCTCCAATCCTCTTAGCCTCAATCCTCTTTCACTTTTCTTACTCTTACAACTTTTCACTATTCCCTACCCACATCCCCGGTACTTCCACCTAATACGCTACTTCTTTTTCTCTCGTCATCTTCACATTTCCTTCCTTCTAATCTTACCTATTCTCACACTGCTTTTATCCTTTTACTCTTTATTCTCAGTGGGACTTATCCCTATACACAAATATATCTCTACCTAAAACTCAACTCTCTAGACTTTGAGTCAACAGACGTTTTTTTCCCTTCTTTACCTCTTTCAGCCTCTTCACTTTATAGTCCTTGGAATGTTTCCATTTCATCCGCAACTACATCATCGACCGCTCTCTTTTCCTTCAAGCTCACTCGCCAATCTTCTGAAATTACACCTCAACTCTCTACAATTCTCCTCTCGCCGATCCATTCCCATCTCCTTTCTCCTCCTGCTCTTTCTCTGACCAATTCTTCTCATCTCAATTGTCTCCTGCCTTCCCGCTATCCACATTTACTCCTTCCCACCTTATTCCAAAGAAACTCCCTTCCCCTCAAAACATTATTCCTTATTCGCTTCATTCCTATAATATATATCATTTTCTCCGCACTAGCCCAATGCTTTTTCCCGTTCTCCTTAACCCAATTTATCCATGTATGTAGCCCCCTTTTATTTTTACACTCAACCTTCTCATACGGCTGAGTTAATTCACACCATTTGCTCATTCCTCGGCCTTTACTTTAATTCTGTGTGGATTGCCATTGTGTTCTGAGATAAGAAGTATGCACACAAAAGCACTGATATTCTAAATAATTTAGTATCATTTCCAGCAAAGTTTTTATAAACATTCTCGGATGTTCCAGCTACTTTTTTCTCAGTTATTGAAAGAATCATTGGAATTTATTTTTGGTTCCAAGGAATTCATCATTGGAAAAAGCTGGGACGGTGTGGCAGAGATTGAGCAATGTTTAAAAAAAGGGTTAAACCAGGATATTTATAGAGGAATTCACGGCCGACACTTTAAACTGCATTCCAAAGCGCCAGCTTTGTTCATTTTGAGCTCAGCTTTACTATTTGTATGTGTGGCAAAACACATTATATGGATTTTTTTTGGGTGAAGTGTAACAAACAAAATGTTTGATTCAAATTTTCTCCGCTGCCATTAAAAATAACCTAAGGTTACATGCATTTTAAAACTTGCGGGAGGAAGTAATACGTTCTCCGAACTTTTGGAATTATTTATTCATGAATTAATCACAAGTGCTCTTGGTTAAATTTCCTTAACAAGATGCTCATCAATTTTAACCTGAAATTTCTACAGGGCACAGATAATAAAAAAATATATAATTGATGGACAAAATAAACCAAAAAATTTACAATAAAAATCCAGTCACAAAATATCAATCAACTTCTTGTAGCTCCTATCTCTACTGGTTTTATGTGCTGGGAAAATTTATTTCCATCTCCCTTCCTACTCAAGTTCCTTCATATCCTCAGAAATAACAGAAACAATCAAATCCTTAGAAAAAGTTATAATCCAACAACAAATCTTTTCCTTCCATATCTTTTCATTGATATGCCTGATTTTTATGGAAATTGCTACGAAACCTTCTCAACCATGACTCTATACAGAGTCAATTGCATCGTAGCTAATCAAGGTACAATTCCTATGCCAAAGTTTGTGCATGAAGCATTTTCCTTGTTTAACAGGAAAGAACTATATACAAAACAACCTATAGTTTGACAATTTTATTGTGACATTTGGGAAGAAAGTGGGATACTTTTTTCAATTAAACTTCAATGGAACAATAATTGTTAGAACAATAAAAAACCTAATGGAATAGAACTTGTATTATTTTCCATGCCTATATATTGGAACTTGGTGGAATTGAATCACATTTGATTATTCTCTTGCAGAGAATAGGATAGAGGAAAAAAGTTGGTCTTACAAGGGAAATTCCCTATGTATGTTGAGAGTTTTATATGAAGTAGCTATTTTGCTACTATTAGAGGATCCAAATACATAGCAAAGAAGGGACATGGAGTGAAAGTTGTTGGTGTGGTGGTAGGAGAGGATGAGGAGTTGTGGAAGTAGCATTTCCAACGAGAGCTACTTCACATAAATAATTCAAGGATTGGAATAGGGAATTTGCATGGGCTACAATACTAGTACTGGGCTACATGATATACAAGGAGTAAATACATCCTAGGCTATAAGTATGGGAAAAGGTAATCAAATTCTAATAAAATTTGTCTAATTGAATTAAAAAGCAATTGGCTTCGATGAAGAATCGAATCTGTAGGAAGAATGGGATGGGAGTGAGAAAGAGAATAACAGAGTCATTTAGGACATGGTTTTGTTGGGCCAAGGGAAAAATTCTGAGCCTGTCACTGGAACACGCACACCACTCACTCGGAACGAGCGCAATAGATAGAGAGAGAGAGAGAGAGAGATGAAAATCAAATGACAAACTCTATTGGGAGTTCATTTCTCACAGATATAACATTACCTATGTATTCTCTCACTCACTCAATCCCTGTGTGTCCTCCTCCATTGAATATTATGTAGTCCCCGTGGTGGAGCCCTTCTTCTCCCAACAATCTACCCGTGCCCACATCTTCACTCTCTCTCTCTCTGGGCATCAACTGTGAGGAAAATCCGCATGTTGATCTTTCACACAGACTCCATGTGTTCATCCATTCCTTTGACGCTGTCGGGCCCGCACACACACACACACACACACACACACACACACACACTGTTCTTCGAGGTTGGAGCCATTGAGCGTGTGTTTTGTTCTGCTTGTTGTGTGTGTGTGGGTAGAAACTTCATCTGATTCTCAATTCAATCTCTTAATTTGAAAGAGTCCATTACACGGCGTACATCCAGCATTATTAAGTTACTGTAAAGAGCATATAAATCCTCAATTTAGGTGATCATACGTAACCGTTCTGTGTTCTCTGAAACCCATCTTTTATTTATGCTTCCCTCCCGTATAACTTCCATTGTCAATGAGCCTCTTTATCCTCCACACGCAGCTCACACATGCTCTTTAAATTTCTTATAGTCTCCCTTCATTATTTAGCCCATCACTATATATTTGCATCTTTTATGCTCCTTCCTTCTTGCCCTTTTAGTATACCCGCTCCCGCTCGCATACAAACGATTCATTTATTTACCCATCAAAATTAATATGTACTTTGGCAAAATTTTTATTTTCCTTCTCACTATGTTCTATTCTACAAACTACTAACAATACCAAAATCCCAAGTTCCATGAAAATGCAATTTAATTTTCAGCCCTGCAATATCTTCCTCCTAAGCTTTTAATTCCAGGTTAATCTTTTAAGTGTTCCAGCTTATTCTTCCCTTTCAAATAATTCCCTTTGCCAAGACAAGGAGAAAAGTTTCAAACATTTTGGGCATAGGAAGTGTATAGGAAGGATTTTTCTGCGAAAATTTGCGAGTTGTTTTTTGCACCATATTAATTAGCCCTTTGTTACAGAGTCACTGTAAATGGGCAAGTTTCATAATAATTTGATGTACTAGGAACACGTTCACTGTGAAAATAAGTCAATTGAATGGGATTTGGACAAAGGGCGAGAATTATTTTAAAAGGGTACTCATTTGGAAAAAGTACCTCATGACAAATGAGCATAGGGAAAGTGAAGTTGAGTAGGGAAATAAGAGTGGATCTGCTACAATATAGTCAATAGTAAGAGATACATGCTATAATTATTGTGTATATGCATTTGCATAGAGTGCACACAGAGAATGTAGCCTTTCATGAGCCTCCCATACATGCTTATCCTTGTATTATTGATGAGGATGGTAAATGGAGAGATGGTTATCAAGTATGGGACTTACTCAAGTCTATAGAGGCAGTGCGAGAGAGAGAGTTTACAATGTGGAGTTAATTCAGTGAGTAGAAATGACAGGGTGGAGCAACAATTAATGTAAAATATATAAAGAGTGGAGCAATCGGATGTGACACAATCTCTAAGGGTCTCTCTTCCTCCCTTGTTTTGGGTATCTCTGGAAGTTTTGGGGAGCCCCCACAAGCCTCATGCTTATTCTCACTGCTGTCATTTAGACGGTTGGTCCTCATCAAAACTATTTAATAAAATACAATGGAGTCCCACTGAGACAGGCCACTCTTCTTCACATATGAATTCATGGACTTGAAAACATTTCACACTAATTCCCTGAAGCCAACGCTGACGCCACTACTCCACTTTTTCACATACATCCTCCTTATTAGATTTGGATGATGACTCAATTTTCCTATAACAAATAAATATATACGCTAGTCAATTTAATGCTAAATTGTCACAACAAAAGAAACACCTATCCCTTTTCTATGCTGTCCTTACCATGCGAAAAATATATCATGCATTAATTCAACCCTCGTAGCTCCCTTTAAACAATTAACTCACCTAAGAAATTTAATTTTTGTGTAGCTTTTTATTCCAAACAATATGTTTATTTTAAAAGACAATAATTGTAATGACCAAATGTAAAACTTCCCTTGTCTCTGGATATTTTCAAAAGCCGCTGAAGCGATTCTATTGATTGTCATCCACCTGGTGCAAAGATTGTAGTCCGTTATTTGTGTACACGCCTGAGTGAAAGGCCAGCTTGGGGAAGTAATTGACAAATATAAAAATCTACTTACTTTAAAACCATGGAAACCAATTTTCAAGTTGGTCAATTTAAAAGTGACATTGAAAGTTACACGTTGTTTGTCCACTCCCCAAATAAGCTTTATCAACTTTCAACATTATAATTATATCACTTGATCCACTCTCACTATAAATTTCCATCAAATCCTTTCATTTAAAATGATTTGAGATTGTAGACAATAATAATTACAGAGTTTTGGGTTTTTACAAAAATTCCAGCATAGTGGCGTACACATAGCTCCACGTCCTACTAAAACATTCATTTCCAATGTAAATAATTCTTTACCTTGGAAATTATGGTTGGTCACCAGTTTTTTCTCTTTATACAATATTTGATTAAAAAGTACACCTACATTTTATCATATCCCCACTTACGCATATATAATACAGAAAATGTACAAAAGGTACTCATTCTGAATAAAAGTTGGAGCCTTAAATGTTATATTGATACAACTCCCCGCATGCCCCCAGGCTTGTAACATCCTTTACTTGCTAAAACCTATACCATTGACTACATAAACCTGTATAAACGTGTATAGGAAGCAATTTTCAAGTATACTAATTGACAATTGAAGCCACCAATTTACTTTGAAACAATTTACCAAAGGGTCACATTCAATCTAGCTTTTTTATCTCTCTCATGATAATGTAGCTTTAGGTAAGTTGGTAATCAAAATAAATTGAAAATAACAAAAAATCCCTATTGTTCACGAGTGTCAAGTTGCGTGCAAAAACTGTTCTGGCTCACTGAGTAACGACAATAGTAAGGATAGTGAACATACTAAAGCTACGCGGATTTGTACCACTTGAATTCCATTACAAAATGAATTAATTCCACCAAAAATGATCCTTCACAGTTGATGCACACAATAATTTAACTATTGAGCTCAATGGAAAAATCCTTTATTTACATTTTCACTATGCTCGTCGTACCTAACAATAAGGGTCTTTGGTTGGGCAATGGTTAATGCCTTTAAGGTTACAAAAAAAGCTACAATAATCCGTGTAATTTAATTTTTTACACATAATATTTGAAAAAATAATAATAATTTTCTACATACATTTCTTCTGACTATAAAAGTACATGTAAACAAAGTAGTTCAAATGTATAGGATCGCTTATGTACATACACATTGACGAACGTATTTAAAGTGGCATAAATCACAATTCCCCGTAGGTTTAGAATTGATTTCTTTGCTTAAATGTGTAGGATTTAATTAGTAGCAATTGTTTGTTGTTGTCATTGAAATAAAATTCCGGGAGATTTGCTATTTTGTGGTGATTCCAGAGAGTCAAGTGTAACTAAAAGCTGGGCATTTACTTAATGTAGGAGTAAAAAGCAACTTATTTCCCGTCAGACTACCCGAGTAATTTACTTTCCCTTATAGTTGTTTGTAGTAGCATCTGTTTGATCGCTACTAATTTATTTAAGTAGACACTACAGTTCTCCGCATATAACTAAAACCCTATAGTATTTACTCTGTAGAAATATATATGTACGTACGGGAAAGTATCAAAAGGGGAAGAAGCTCGACTCTCCTTTTATACAGCTTACACAAAATATAGAACACAATGTAAATACAATGGATTAGATCCATGTAAAATAAAGAGCTTGGAAGGCAGAGGAAATTCTCCCCCCCCCCAATACTATATCTATCTTTTCCCTCTCTAATATAACGACATTTTACAAGGAGGAATTAACTAATGAATAAAGTCTAGAGGCTATAAGAGACAACTTGAGAGTAAGTAATTATATAAGGACTAATTATATCAAGTCCTATAATAAACTACAAGCTTCATACCATGCAACGAAAGTATGTCACTACTGTGTGTGTGTGAGAGAGAGAGAGAGAGAGGATTTTAGAAATTAATTTTAAGTGGAATCCATCAAGTCATTTATTTTTACATCATCTTTTCCCTACGCTACGTAAAGTTACATGCCTTCTAAATAATCAACGTTTAATAAATCCACGGGAAATATTTTGTTAAGCTACGTTTAAGCACGCTCAACTCCTAAATTATAATAGATAAATTAGAATAGTAATAAGAATGATAACGAGGGAAGAAAATGAAATATCTCTCGAGATAAAAGTGTCAATCAATTTCAAATATAATTTCATAAGTAAACTTAATTTACAAGAATATATTAAGGGCAGAGAGATAGTGTGTGTGTGTGTGTGTGTGTGTGTAGGAATAGCTTATGCAATAATTAAACTGTCATATGGTAAGAGATATAGGAAGAAAATGTAGTTCACTTTTCCTTGAATGCTTACAAGGAGGATGGGACTATACATTACATAATACCGTGCGAGACCGTTCGAACCACAAAATATTATTTGTCTTTATTAAAGCTCAAGATGAGGGGGTCTGTGGAGAGAAGAGGGTTATAAAGCCAGAGCAGAGGAGTTTTAGCATAGTACGAGGAGGAGGCTGCTGCTCCAGGTGAAACTTGACTCTGACTTCACAAGGGAAAGTGATAAATGAGCTGAGATCAACAGTGTGAGTCAAGTTGATAAAGTAGCTGGTAAAGGAACCAAGCTTCGCTTCTCATCATGTAATGAGATAACTCTAGGATTTTTCCTCTCATAACTCCTACACATACACTCAGTAGGAAAACCTACATGATATGTGTTAGCCTTGTAAAGTCACTGGTGCTCAAACTTTTTGCATACTTTCATATTACATTCACTCATTCACCACTGCTCCTACTACCACTATTTACTACCTTATTTAAATACCTTTGAAAAAGATTGAAACTTTCGCTCCTTTTCTCTTATGGAGTATCCCACTTCCTCCAGCCTTTTCACCATTTCATAATACTTCTTCACCCAGTGTGAAATAATACATGTAAGTACGGATTTTATTTGCTCAGGAGGAACCACGAGAGGGAAATTTATGAACTGAGCCTGGTAAAATTTCTATATGAACAAGGGCTAATCCTATTACTCGTATGTCATGATGGAGGCTCATCCATTTATACAGCCCTTTATGTCTCGAGTATTTTGTAAATCTTTTGAAGATTACAACATCCCTTCATAATAGCTCGGTGTAAAGTCATACATAAGTCTTTTGGTATGCATAAATAAGATCCTTGAAGAGCCAAGACCATATTTCCTTTTCCTTCCCACCCCCCCTGCTCTACTCTTATTATTAACGTCACCACAGAATCAGGTCTGAAAGATATACACCATTGGCTAAATTTATTGCTCGGTATTTAACATAAATGTATAGCTTCCACTTTTACGAGTCCCAAGTTCTCCAACTTCTCTCCCTTTCTTTGTATGTACATCTACATTTTTTAGCAAGCTCTTGGATTAGTTGGATTTTTTCCCAAAATTGAACCCGTTGAATTGAAAGGTGAGGGATGTATAGAAAAATAAAGAGATGATTGGCCCTCAAAATGGGTTAAATATTGAGTAAATATGGGAAAATTTGCAATTACATGAATGAGAAAAATTTCATGGGATGAAGAAAAATGTAGGTAGGGAAACGATTAGCACTGTAGTCAGTCATGTGGCTTGTTCATAGATAAGTCTATATGTATGACCATTGGAGTGTATATTGAGAGAGAGAGAGGGGTCTATATAATATAAGCTACTGGAGAAATTGGAAGAGCATCTGCCTCTCCATTACTAATGGTGAGTGGGAAGGAGGTTGGGAAATGGGCAACTACTACGTATGCAAAAAGCTGGGCTCTTTCTCTCTCTCTCTCTCTCTCTTCATGGAACCATGAGTAAAGTGTGTAATGCATAAATAATGTGTCAGTTAATGTCTGTTTGGGGGTGCTTCCTTCTTAATTTCATTATTTCGCCTTCAATTCCCCATATATCTTGATCAAGTCATCGATTTCTCACTGAATTCACCATGCCATCATTAAAAGGCCCACTCACACTGAAGGCTACAGCATTCACAGACTATTACTATATCCCGCTACTTAAAACTCACCCTGTCTCATAGCCATACCTTCCCGTATATCCACTCATATATTATATCTATACATGGGCTACAACAACAGAGAAGAAGCATTTGTGCGTATGAAAGGTAAACCCTCATGTGTCTCTCAATGTGTACTAAATTATATGGAGGAGATAGATCAGTTTTGGATACATTCCACGGCCTTCCTTTTCCTATGTCTACACATATTCCCAGCTCTCTCCTCTCTCTCTCTCTACATACGCACATGGTTTACTTTCGCCCTTTATAATGGCATTCTCGTAAAAGTAAAGGAGGAGGAGGAGGAGGAAGAAGAAAAAAGTAAACAAGGAAAAAGGCTTTAGTCATATAGAAATGGGCCCAGATACATCTTATACATACTTTCCCTCTAATAGTTGAGTCTATAGCTATTTACGAGAATTTATAGGAGCCCCCTCCCCCAATAGTAGGGAATCATGGTCAATTACATTGTGCTCCTTGTAAGAAAAAAAGCTCTGGCTCTTTTCGGGATGGACGATGGTACATGGTGGAAGGGGGGGGGGAGGGCAGTGAGAAAAGTATAAGAAAGAAAAGAGTTGATAGAACTAACCTCGCCAAGCCAACTCTTTCTCTTCCATTATCCTTAAATTTCCAAATCCAATCTCTTCTCGACTATTAACTACTGTTATAGCTTCCCTATTTCTTCCTCTTTCCTTTTCCCCTTATATTTATGCATGTACAACCACCTTATACTATACCATTTGACCAAGGTATCCCAACTCTTTCCTATATAACTGCTCAGGAGCCATCCGTTTTGTGTCCTTCTTTTGCGGATTTTATTGCTCACATAATTGCTTTTTTCCCCTGTTTTTTTTTATCTTCCTCTCCTCCACTCCACTGCTAGCACTATGTATCTCTATAGATACATGCATGGCAATCCAATGAAAATTAATTTCAACTTTAGCTCACATATGTAATATTATTTCCTCCCCTTATCCTTCCAGAGGCCTCTGTACATGGAGGCTCTTTTAATTAGCCGGAGTAAATCCTATAATTATCTCTTCAATAATAACAGCTCGTATATACTCAAAGCCTTTTCCTAATTTTGTACAAAGTGGACATTTTAACTCTGATAAATTGCAAACGACTTGAACAAATTATTTATCATTGTTTTCTCGAAACAAAAATTTTTTAACGATTTTTTTAAATATATGCAAAGCTATACGAGGATTTAAATGCATGCAGATGATGTTACGAGGCATAAACTATTCCGGGAATAGTACATTTAGTTATAATGGAAGGAATACATGGAAAAACTTTGATTCCATTCGTTTTGTTGCAATATGGAACAAATTGCTTGTTGTCTCACGCAATGCTCAAGTATTATGAGCAATGGAGTTGACATTAGAGGGATACGTTTTAGAGCACTAGAAAATAAAAAAAGCTCATTCAGAGGATGTGTATAGGAATAGTGGTGAAAAAATTGTCAGTTTTGGTGGATGATTAAGTAAGTAAGTAATATCTTCATTGTCTACTCTCATCAGTGGTAGACACTGTTTTACATAGGACAACATCCACATTTGCGACACACACGGACATTATTTGCACAAGTTTGTGAGCTGCTTATTTTGAGTACTTGAGTAAAAATAATTGTTATGTATCACACAAAAGACAGAGAAAAACGTATAGGAGAAAAATGAAGGGTATGTTGAAAGTTGTATAGAGAGCGTCTATAGAAAATACAATGGTCCCAATTCCAATGGAATGGTTAACTTTAAACCATCATATTTTTGTTGAGGAGCAGCAGGCACACACATTTATGTTTCCACAGCTTGCAATTATAAAATATTATTTGAATGGCTTTGATCACGAGTAGTCACTTAAACAGTAGTACTTTGAGGACTCAACTTCCCATTATCAATGTATATACACGCACACGTTTTCTATTATTTTTGTCCTACTGCCTATAATAAGTGACACACATGGTTAGGATTTGACAATATGGTCTAATGTCAAGTGGATGTAAGGGAGAGTGTGACTTACATAGATGGATTTGTTAAAGGCTTGATTTTATGCTTTATGTTGAGTAAAATAGCCTGGTATTTCTCACGGCATTCGCCTCGATTTGTTCCTTTTTCTTTGTTCCCTACGGTCCCCGCACACCACACTTTCACTCGCAGGAGGGTACGGCCAAAGTTAATTACAAGCCCGTGTAATCAGAAACATAAAAATTATGCGTACGTTGGGAACTTATGTGCGTAGGGCATGAGTCGGATCCAGAACATTTGGTGTTCGCAGACTTCCAACAGCCTATGAATAATTTATTTGCTTATTTCCTCTCTAAGTCTTTATTACTTCCATTTAATCTAATTACAACCTTATGATTATTCCAATGATCGTTTTGTTATTTTTTACTGGATACATAGACGGGAGGAAAAGTCTATGGTCTCTTACGAAGCAGTCATTCAGTGAAATGAGGGATTGCTTAGGATTGAGATTTCATGTGTTCGTAGGTACTGGAGAAATTTTACTCGAATATATTATTATAATTGCTACTGCATTCAAAACTTTGAATGAGCTGGGTCACGTATATTTTACGTGTATTTTAGAATTGAATGATGATTATGTATTTCGAGTTTTTATAGGATAGCAGCCTTGTTGACGATTCTTATTCAGATGTGGGTTTTAGATAATGTATCCAAGTACCCATGTTCCAAAAGTTCTCACTTGCAAATGTTCTGAAAAATTCATATTTTTTGTATTTTTGTCAGTCTTATTTTCCAATTTTATAGTCATTTTTTTGTGACGTCCCAAGAATTTAATATGAGAACTTTAGCAGCTTCGGCATATTCATTTGAATTACCCCAGCCAATTGCTTATCCAGTGGAATTATCAAATTTAATCGGAATTATCGTGGCATAGTGCTTGGGCACGTATTAATGTTGTCGAAGCAGACCAGAGAATGTTTTAATATTGATTAATTGATTTAATTGCGCTCGAGTGGTCCTTTTACTGGAGCATGTCTTCGCGCTCGGACATATTTGCCTGGAAAGGTCTTGAATAAGTAACTTATTTTATTATTATTTCCAAAGTGTGGGCAACCGTTTTTTTCTACTCATTTATTTGAATTGGATCAATAAACAAATCCATCAAAATACAATTTTTTACCAAATGAATTTGCAATTGTTTTCAATCGTATTTGGAAATATTGGAAATCCCAGAACGTGGCGTTAAAAAAAATCCCTCGTGCTACTGTACATTTTTTCGAAGTGCGTAGCTTTGTTTCTACTGAAGCTTTTGTAACTTCAATTACGCTATTAAAAGTTACTTATTGTAATTCATGTATATAAAATAGTCAAGATCCAAAGTTATTTCCTTTTACAACCGCAGGTTTTGTGATGAATAGTGAAGAAATGAATATGGATTCTATTCAGAACTTACAAACCAGAGTTAGTGATTTATTATAAGAGTTAAAAATGAACAGAGTAACAATCTAGAGTAGTAAGAATCAAGTATCTTATAAATGTGAATGTGAGCCCTTTAAGTACCCAAACAGAGAGTAAGTCAAAAGAGGTGAAAGGGCCCAAAAGTAAAGTTAATTTGGGGTTGTCTCAAGGTGAGTCATACGTCAACCTTTGGACTATGGACTAAGTGCAAACATATGAGTCATAATGGTAATGAACTTATGACAACTGGATCTAGAAATAAACATATCATCACACTTTCCCTCAAACACAAATTAACATTGAGTAAAGATGATCACGATGAGATTAATTTTAAGCATCTAAGGACTTCATCTCAATAGCGGCAGGTCTGGGGCGTTCTGTGAACTGTACTTCAATTGGTTCATTCTTCTTTCTGGCCATCAACACAATGATGAGAGCGAGTAGAAGGATTGCACAGGCACAGCCAATCGTTGACCAGTAGTTGTTGGCGTAATGGAAATCCGAAATCCTGGATTCTTGAAAGTCGTCAGTTCCATTTATCTCAACAAGAAGGGAAGTCCAGTTGATCCTTGGCTGAAGGTGCCAATTGGCCTTGACGGTGAAGACAGCATCGAGAGTTTCCTGATGAGCTATGTTGATCCTAGTTCCTGAGAATTCCATGTCATTAATGGAGAAGTTAGTCCTCATGGGGAACATCATCACTTCGTTCGGACACTTGGCCGTCACGCCTTCCACAGTTATGTTTGACTCGGGGCAGTAAACATGATATTGGTCATTGTAGGGCTTGATTTGGATGAAATTATTTTCATCAAATGGGTGCGTCTTCTCACAATGGTCAACACTGTAATGTTGGGAGTCATTTGAACTCTGCATACGCTGCATACAGCCACGAGTAGGAGCAAGGATAAATTCATGCTTGATAGGTTGCTTAACATTTACCGCATACACACACTGGTTAGCCTCCGACAGAATGGCGTTTTTCGGACCAGTATATTTTACTGTACACGTTTTGTTACCATTTCTAGCCATCAGATCGAATGAGTCAGCCTCCACAAGGGTGAGATCATCACTTATGACTGGTGCGGTAAATTCCATGTAGAGTTTCTTGAAGTCTTCCGAGATTCCACATCTTTGGGCACGTGCAAGACCAATTGGACATCTATCTCCACAGGGTAGTGTGAGGTTGAAGTACTCTAAGAATGCTGGACTGACCTTCCCCGATTTCCATTGACGATGGGCATCTTGAATCAAAGATTTCGCGATCATGAGCCGGCTGGTAACATAGGAGATGACAAAGTTCGTTCCAATATTCTTTCCCTTCATCTCGTCGTGGTCAGCTTGATGCATGGACATATTGTAGATGGCCTGGTTGAAGCTCATTGTAAGATTCCGGATGGCCTCGTGATTTTTCTTGATTTGGCTTTCCATCGAATTGAGCATTCTACCAACTTCTTCCTCTCGATCTTCCAGGGTCGCAAGTTTGTACCCATTCGATACTGATGTGACTGTTGCATAGATTCCAACTCCAGCAGAAGCAAGTACCGATAGGACTATGACCATTATTATAAGATCCACAAAGCGTTTTTGTCTAGGTAAAGTCTGTATCCATCGCTTTTTGGGGCACATTTTCTCAAGTTCTTTCATAAAGAGTTCTTCATACATTTCTTGACAACGAGACCGAGCTTCTTGTACCAGATCTTGATGAACTGTAGAGTTTGAGATAAGATCACATGGGTTGATGAAGTCCACTTGTAGACTGATCTGATTGTGACCAACCGTGACAGGAACATCACTTTTTCTCCAGATTATTGGTGGGGAATGCCTCACCGTCTCAGCAACAGTGACAGAGAGCAGGGATAAAAACATAAGGGGTGCCAAAAAATTGAAACGATGAGCATACGCAGGAGAAGTCCTCTGGTGTATATCTTCTTCCATTTCCGAGTGTCTTATTTGAAGACCAATTTTAGCACGGTTATCTTCGAGCTTTCCCTTAAGTAGAGGCTTCGTAAGGCTGTCAGCAAGTTGAGTAGTTGTGTGAGTGTAGTCCACAAAAACTTCCTTTTGCTCGACCAGATCCCGGATATAATGGTATCGCACATCAATGTGCTTCGTCCTCGAATGCATTTCGGGATTCTTGGCAAGCCTGATCGCGCTTTGGTTGTCAACGAAGATACTGGTTGGCTCCTGTTGGGGAAATCCTACCTCTGCCATTAAGGTTCTCAACCACACTGCTTCTCGTGCTCCTGCAGCTAAAGCAATGTATTCTGCCTCACAAGATGATAGAGCGACACACTTTTGTTGTTGGCTAGACCATGATACAATCACATCGTTGAGCATGAAGGCGATTCCTGATGTAGATCTACGTGTGATTTTATCACCTGCATAATCAGAGTCAGTAAAACCAATAAGCACCATGTTTCCGGACGATTTATAGGTTATTCCCATGTCCCGGGTTCCCTTGAGGTAGCGCAAAACTCCTTTGGCTGCTTTCCAGTGCTCTTCGCTGTATCCGCTCATGAATTGTGCCAGCTTTGCTACGGCAAAAGAAATGTCGGGTCGTGAACATTTCGCGAGAAATATAAGAGATCCGATAAGTTGTCTATAGGGAAGCTCCTCCACCGGCTTATCTGCAGCAGGCAGGTCCGTATAAGGTTGTAGGGGCACACTGTTGGGATGACAATCTTCCATGTGGAACTTCTTTAACAAATTGTCCACATATTGTCGCTGAGTAATGGTGATGGCTCCACTTGCATCTCTTTGCAGTTCTAGGCCCACGTAACTTGTGGGAGGTCCTCTAGTGATCTTGAAAACTTCACCAATACTGTTCAGTAATTCATGTACACAGTCCTTGCTGGGGGACATGACCAGACCGTCGTCGACATAAATGACCACAATGATGACACATCCATGTAATTTCCCGATGTAAACACTAGGCTCTTTTTCAGCAGCAAGTATTCCCATACTTGAGAGGAATTCTGACAATTTCTCGTTCCAACATCTTGGCGATTGCTTCAAACCATAAATACTTTTGAGAAGTTTCAATACTTTGTTGTCACCTTTGACACTGTATCCTTTAGGAATTTTGACAAAAATTTCCTCCTTCAATTCTCCATTCAGAAAAGCAGTGGTTACATCAAACTGTTCAATGTAGAAATTTTGACACGCAGCAATGTTGAGAAGCAAACGAATGGATTCATAACGCGCCACAGAGGCAAATGTTTCAAAATAATCAACTCCTTCCTCCTGTAAGTATCCTCGAATTACAAGTCTGGCCTTGTACCTGCTGATAGAACCGTCCGTGTTGCGCTTGATCTTGAAGACCCACTTTGTGTCTAGGAGTTTGGCTCCGTCTGGTTTAGTTACCACTTCCCATGACTTGTTCAATTCTTGGCTGGTGATCTCATCGCTTATTGCCTTCTCCCATTCTGCTTTCTGAGGAGATGTAAGGGCTTGCGTATAAGTAGCTGGTTCCTCGATTGTACATACCAAAAGTTTAGTTTCAGTATTCTTTTGTGGCCTTGGTCGAAGACGGGACTCTAATATTTCCGGGATGAAAGAGACACGCTTCTTCACCTTTTCCTTTGGAATGGTAACGACTGTAGTACCTTCTTCGGGAATTGTAGCGGTAAAATCACCTCCCCGAGTCCTTATGATCACATCCTGAGTTCCTTTGGATGTTGGCACTGAGGTGGACGGAATTCCTACTTCTTTAACTGGTGAAGGGGTTGAGGTAGCGGAGTCCTCTTCATCGATGCTGTCTATGGTAGATACATCCGGGCTTGTCTCCCGACTTGTTGGTTCCTTGTTTGGCGTTCCATGTTGATTCACTTCAACATCCTCCACTTGAATCATGTGCTCAGGTTCTGATTGACCTTCTTCTGCACTGATTCTTCTCCTGGGAATAACGAGAACCTCAGGTTGTTCCTCGTAGAATGTGACATTTACTGCTTCAAAGACCTTATTGGTATTCTCATCGTAAAGTCTGTACTTGCGATCAAAGGATGAATATCCAACCAGAAAACACTTGTTACTTTTCGCATCCCATACTTTTCTTCTTTGTGCTGGTACGTGGGCGAATGCAACACAACCAAATACCCGGAGGTGTGCGATTGAAGGCTTTTTGTTGAATATGGCTTCAAAGGCGGTGATTTCCGGACTTTGCTTGGTAAGTATTCTGTTGTGAATGTAAACCACTGTAGCTACGGCTTCAGCCCACAGAAATTGAGGAAGTTGAGAAGCTAGCAGTATTGTCCTAGCGCAATCCTTGATTGTTCGGTTCTTCCTTTCGATTTTACCATTGCTTTCCGGACAATAGGGAGCGGTTACATCATGCCTGATGAAGTTCTCTCTGAAAAATGTCTTTAGGTTGTTGTTGACAAATTCACCACCGCCGTCCGTGAGGAATGACTTCACTGAGTTTCCTGTATTCTTCTCCATGTAGCCCACAAATTCTTTAATGCATCCGCTTGCCTCACTCTTATTCTTGAGAAATGCAACGTACAGAAATCCAGTAGCTAGATCCTCCAGCACGAGATAGTAGTTAGCTCCACCAAGTGATGGCATAGGCATCTTTCCAGAGAGGTCTCCAAGGATACGTTCTCCTGGTTTCGAGTTGTCTTGAGATGTCACCCTTGGAAAAGGCTTACGAGCTTGCTTTCCAAGTTCACAATCTTCACATTCAAAATGACCGATGAGGTCCTTTAGGTCCAGACCTTTCACAGCACCTTTCTTAGCGGTTTCTTGAATATAACGAATATTTAGGTGAGCGAAACGTTGATGCATAAGTTTTGCACACTTTGATTTCGGTAGGACACGGCCAACGTTTGCTTGAACTGTCTTTTTAATTGGTCTGAACTTCATAATATAGGCATTGCTTTCGAATTTAGCAATAGGTCCCATCAGCCCGTTTCGATGTTTAAACACGGTCTTCGCGTCGTCCCGGGTGATGACGTAGCCTTTCTGTGCCATGACGATCTCCGAGAACAAGTTTGCTCCTCCCGGCAAATAGACGACATTGTTAATTGTAATTTCTACCCATTCTCCATCAAGTTCTGCTTCTAGGGTCACAGTTCCTCTTCCGGGTGGAATAATCCTAACGTTATCGGCCAGTACAACTGTAGGAGCTTCGCCATCTTTGTATGGCCTATAGGATGTAAAGTACTCGAAGATTCCACAAACGTGATATGTAGCTCCGGAATCACTGATCCAATCTAAGTTTGGTGACTCAGTCGAATTGCCAGCCAAAGCTCGAACAATTTCCAAGCTTTCCAATGAAATGTCGCTATGTCCGCCTTGGGAACTCTTTTTATCTACTCTGAATGCAAATGCTCGTCCTCGTTCGGAACTTTTTCCAGCATCCGTGTGATGCTCTTGCTTATTTTTCCGAGACCTGCAGTCTCTTTTGTAATGACCAACTTTTCCACAAAAGAAACATTTCCCTTTAGGTTTTGATTCCCTCCCTGCATCATTGTCCCGCTTCTGCCCTCCTTGCTTGGAGTCTTTGTGGCCGTTGAACCGGAATGCCTTGGTCGTCTGGACCTCTTCTTCCGCGGCGTCCTCAGAAGCTTCAGTCTTGAGAGCAAGTTCTGCCTTTTTCAATCTGATGAGAAGTTCTTCTGTTGTTTGGTCTTTGGTGGGTACGCTGTCCCAAGCGAATTTGAATGCTGTATACTGCTTTGGAAGGCTGGTGACGACTTTGGTGATGATGGTCTGTTCGGATTGCTTTAGACCCAAATCCTCAAGTGCGATGGCCAACTCTTCTATTTCTTCCATTGCCTGAACGGGTGATTGGTCATTAGTGATCTTGTAGTTCAAAAACTTCTCCAAAGTGTGTATCACGTTGATTTGGCTGGAGTCCGAGTTAGCTTTAGTCAGTTTCTCGAACATTTCTTTTGAGGTCGTACAGCTGTATATTCTGTTGAACTGAACCTTGTTGAGAGTTGCAGCGATAATGGATCTAGCCTCCACGTCTCGCAAATGCCACTTCTTTCCACCGGCGTCTTCTTTCGGCTTTTCCTCTTTTCCGGTGACGATGTCCATCAGCTCTTTTGCTTCCAAGACCAGGGTAATTTGGAACTTCCATCGGTTGAAATTCGTCCCATCGAGCTTGTCCACGATATCGAACGAAAACTTACTAGCCATTTTCCTCTAACCAACTGTTACTCACAATAACCGTAAACCCTACCAAAATTATATCCAGTAACGAAGTACAATAATTTTTGTAGAAAATCCTAACGCTCTGCTACCATGTGATGAATAGTGAAGAAATGAATATGGATTCTATTCAGAACTTACAAACCAGAGTTAGTGATTTATTATAAGAGTTAAAAATGAACAGAGTAACAATCTAGAGTAGTAAGAATCAAGTATCTTATAAATGTGAATGTGAGCCCTTTAAGTACCCAAACAGAGAGTAAGTCAAAAGAGGTGAAAGGGCCCAAAAGTAAAGTTAATTTGGGGTTGTCTCAAGGTGAGTCATACGTCAACCTTTGGACTATGGACTAAGTGCAAACATATGAGTCATAATGGTAATGAACTTATGACAACTGGATCTAGAAATAAACATATCATCACAGGTTTCACAGTTGATGTAGTTTGATTGGCATCAAAATCCGCAGAGTTGGGGAAAATCCCTTTATACAGAATGCAGATTAATTAAAGAGGATAATTATTATTCAATTCTAAATATGAAAACCCAAAGCCGTAGGACCTAAAAAAAGAAAAATTATGTAGTGACCTTATTCATTGAAATTGGACATGGTTTTGCCGTTCCTCCATTAAATCCAGACGAGGTGTTAAAATACATAGCCGAGGGTAAAAGCACTTGAGCACTTAAAGTTGTACAAATTCTCATGCCAAATCAGAAGCTAAGCATCATTAACCAGAGCATTTAGCCAACACTAATTTATCCCTTTCACTGTCCCTGCTGATAACTAAAATTCTCAACAATATCTTGAAAAGATTTACACCCTCAACTGTAACCAAATTGCTCATTAAAAATTCCTTTGAGTTTTCACCACAGCCTGTCAAACTTGCCTAATTGTTATATTGTCACTAATTGGTTGGGTGTCCACATAGTGACAGCAATTTGGAAGAGTTTCTCTCGAAAATGAAATTTTGTCAATACAGTCATTTAAAAATCCTTAAAAATAAATTTCATGTTTGTTCCTGAAGCACAGAATATTTTTTGTAACAAAAACTTCCGACTACCACCCCTGAATTACATACAATATAATTAATTATAATTATAGCTCATTTAGAGTATTTAGAGCTTTATTATGCTGCATTAAAAATATTTTGTAATTTTGGAAATTATCATTGTTATAGATTTGGAGGGAATTGGAACCCTTGTATCAGTATTACAAAAATGGGCGCTATTACATGAAGTGACGTAACATTTGGGTTAAATTATTAAGAGATATTGTGGTGGAAGGCGTGATTCCATTACGGGAGTAAAACTCCGTATGTATTATCATCATGGCTGATGCCATCATAACTTTTGGCTCAACCTAATTGCAGACGGACGGGGGGGCACTGAAGAGGGAGCTAAATAGCATTGTAGCTCTTAGTAATCAGGAAAATAAAAGCGAGTGTTTCTAAAAGAGAAAGAATGGGAGAAAGAAAGAAGAGGCGAACACTGACATTACCACACACACACACACACACACTCACACATACATTGGTTCTCTGTACATACAAGAGGCAAATCTTAAATTCATGGCAGGTACAGAGTGACTATAAATGATTCTCTGGATAGTTGGTAATGGTGGAAGTGGGAGATTTTTATTTGACAGAAAATTGAGAAGTCCACCCCGTCTGTCTTCAATAATAAAACTACCGGATTTTCTTCATAGCTCTCTCATACCTTCCTCTCACTCACTCTCTCGCGCTTTATCCTTAAATTCTTATGACTCCTATACAAAAAAGACACTAGAAAACTGTACATACCTTTTAACTATGTACTAAGTTCTTGGCGAAAATCTCTCTCTGAAAAAAAATCCGGAGGAAATTACCCGCCTCTCCCTCCCCACAGAATGTAATGCGAAAGAATAATAGAATGGGAGCTCTCCTAAATAAAACTTCATTGCAATTGGCACAAGTCCTCAAGAAAAACTCGACTACTTCCCTCAAAAACCTATAACTACACCTAAGGCTCTCACTATGTACTACTGCTCCGCCACAATAGAACGGCAAAAGCTCATTCTAACTTTACAGTATAGATACATGGATGTTTTGGCCATGGAAGGATGGAACGGATACAAGAGGAAATCTTTTACGGTCCTCATGTGCCTAAAAGCATTATGTTTTTTTATACGCCAACGTCCTAAAAGGACCGTAATATCTTCCGCAGGACAACATCACGTACTCTCCCAGTCCATTTATCCTCATATGAAATTACAGTACTCACAATATTCCATCCCAAACAAGAACCACTTGATGTAAAAGCAACTACAACAACCAACGCCACCAATCCATTTCTTACAGGAACAAACAGATATAAACATATACGGCCATTACACTATCAACCTCCTACCAATTTCCAGCACCAGTCATTTATCCAAAGCAAATGGCCAAGCCAGAGCAATTCTATACGGAAACTACGCCAATGGTCAGTCCTTACATTTTCCTCTTCGTCTAATTTAATATTTTATTCAATTTTTATACTTTCATAACATTATTTTCATAAAACAAGTTCCCGCTCTCTCCCGCCATCATAATTAATTCCACTTCCGCACTTTAAAATCCTAATTCCATTCCCCTTGCTATTTAGCTAAGGTAAAAGCTCCATACATGCAGAGAATCAACGGCTATTTTGAAACTACTATCAACGAACGATGACAAAAGAGCCATGAGAAAATGCTAAGGAATTGCCAGAGCTCCGTTCAGGTTCCATTGAATCCATTGAATTCCATGTTGATTGAAAATCCATGTAAGTATGTGAGTTTGACTTTAATTCCAACTTGACTTTTCAGTTTTGAACCCTTTTTTCGTATAATCCTAAATAGGAACTCATGTAAATTCAGGAGCGCGTGGGTTCAATTAAATTATTTCAATTAGTAAAGGTTCAATGAGCATAGACTTTTATGGGAGAAATTAAAAGTAAATATTGAATTTTAATTTTCCCGCTCCAGGCTCATTTGGTTCTTACATGCGTGGAATAAAAATACTTGAACTTGATACCTGAAATTTTCAAGTATAGTTTCCTGTAACTTGACTTAAACTTGAACTTCATGCTTGGTTGAAGTATTTTGTAGTGATTTGAGCGGACAATAATTGACTTATTGACATATATTTTGAAATATTTTCAGATTTATTATTATATTTGAACTTGAGCTAAAATATTCAAATAATTTCAAGACTATACTTGAACTTGACCATGACTCGAAAAATGCAAGTTTTACTTGAACTTGCTCATAGCCCTGGAAAATGCTAGCAAAGAAAGGGTTTATATAGAGAAGGAACTCTGGAGTATGAGCTCTCGTTTTTGTCCGGTGACATAAAACGCGCAGGTATTGCTAATGCATTTCTATACTAAAGGATTGGTTTTAAAGGAGTGAGTGAAGAAATTGTAGTTTTGAGTGAGTGTGTGTAAGAAGGGAAACGAGCACAAGAGAGTTTTTGGGTAGTTCACGCTGCATTTAGACACGCCTGGTCTGGCTATACTTGCTCAGTCCCGAATTTCCGGTAGCCATACTTACTTGGACTTGAAACGCTTGGATAAATCCGTAATTTAACATGCAATCCTTCAGCACACGTTCCGTATGCGTTTAATGAAGGCAAGGCAGTCGACACTGAACGGGAAATCACCTCGCTTTTGTCTCTTTGCATCCACTATGTATACACACAGTAAATGATATCATATTTATCAAATATGCACCGTATATACGCTTCAACTTGAACAAAGACATTCATGTGCTTGAAAGTTGCCCGATTGCCCCTTTTTTTACTCACATATAAAAATGTCTATGTATTCCACATTTGCTTTCCTTACTTGATGTATTATGACTTATGACGGCTTCAATTTTACCTCCATCATTCAAACCTTCCTAGCATTTTTCTGCCCTTCGTTTTTGATTTGCCTCGACTTCAGCGCCGTTCTTTCATCCTCCAAAAATACAATTATGCAGAACATATCCGATAAAAAATAAAGGAGCCGTTGGATTCCCCGTCACCTCCACCAACGCTTTCTTTCATACTCTCATACTATAATTGCATTTTCGCCGATTTAGTTATGCCATTCCTTTCTCAAATGATCATTTTATTTTCTCTCAGAAAGTATCACACACTTGCTTCAGGTTCAATATAAATTTTCAGATTAAAAGTTTTTTTTTTTTTTTACTACAGAAAAGCTTTTTCGTTTAGACTTAATGCCAAAAATACATAGAATCATTATTACTGTTGAGCCAAGAATAATAAAAATTATCTGATCGTAATTTAGAGGTAACAGTGAATTTCAAAGTGCTATAAAAAATACAACTACCTAGCTTTGATGCACATTTGTACATAATAATTATCGTATAAAAAATAACTGCATTGTCAAGGTGGAAACTAAAAGTATAGTGTAAGATAATGAGAGGGACAAATTGGAGGATAGGATTTTTTTAGTGGTAACTTCTTATGATTAGAGGTTTGGCAAATACATAGAAAAAGCTCTACCATTGGAATTGACTTGACTCCACTAAATAAGACTAATGACGTGTTGGTGAGTGTGATAAAGTTTTATTCCCAGGTCTCTGGGAAAATTTTCCCATGTACAATAATTTCTCTTATAATACGACGTACGTTGGAATTAAGTGGAAATTGGTCTACATTGAAATCAACTTTACAGTGTTGAACAAAATTGAATTAATTGCCAGGGTGAAGACTGAGGGAGAGATAGTCCAACTGGATTTTGTTGTTCTGAATCTTGTGGATGTTGTGAATGGGGTAGTCGTGAGAGATAAGAATAGTTGTGGTAATCTCTTCCCTAGCTTCTGCATTCCCCTATACTCCTACTCATATACATATGGTAAATAGACGGATGATTGGAAAAAGCACCAACTCTTCTGTGGTTTCCATATACCCACATATGTCACTTAAGGAGCTTTTCCTACTGCCGAGTCTTTAGTGTAATAATATAATGGCCATTGTCTGGTTTAGTGTCAGATCATACGCATACATAAGTTCTAATGGATTTTCTGATTGTAACAGGCAATAATGGTTAACCAGCTGAGTGAGTTCATACACTTGTTTAGTTCAACAGAAAAGACTCTCTGTGTATAGGAGAGACGCAGAGAGAGAGAGAGAGAGAGAAGAATCTCCAGCTCATCCAACCCACTTCAACAAAATTCCAATACTAAACTCTCGAATTTCTCCTCCTGATACTAATGTATTACTTATGGCTCTTCATGAGCTTGTATGGAAGAGCCTCTTGCGGTATTATTCTATTCCTTATGGGATTATCCATGTGGAAAATATATAACAATAACTTTATGGAAGAGTTATGGAATGCTCGTACCAGCCCAAGCTTAACATATGGAAATCAACTAGGCATTATTCCCTAACATATCCATCCCTCTGTCATGTAAAAGTCTCGGAAACTCCTCACGTATATACGCATGTTTTGAACGTTCTACATAGGAAATAGGGAGGAATAAAACTTAGAGCTCTAAATAAGCTCCTACATAATATGCTAATCCTTTAGCTACAAAAGCTTATGGAGATTTCCAAGGCAGCAAAAGGGGATAAAAGACACATACATATTTAAATAATATGGAGGAATATGCATGCATTTGCAAGGGATTATTGTGGAGATGAAAAGTGTGATTCAAATTTAACAATGATTGGCACATAATTTCACATGTAGGAACCAACCACAAGTCCATTTATGTGAAACACCCACTTGAGTAACGAGCTAAATAAAAACAAATGGCTCACAAACCTTGTCTTTTGGTGGTGGAGCATTTACCTTATAGTTCTTATATGTACTTAAAATGTAAAGGGGTACGTACACACAAAAAACATGCAAATCCTCGGGTATCCATTTCCAATAGAATATAATGTAAATTATACGAAGGTTATTATATACAAGGCATAATCCTGAGCGAATCTGGAAAAAGCAGCTGTTTAAATTTCATTTATGGTCAAAATGATCTCGTCCATTGTAAAATGTTGGCTATAGCTTTTGTTCAAACGCACGTACATTGATTGTATGCTTTTCCTTGATAATGCAAAAAGGTAGTAAGTTTGAATATATCCATAGGATATTTTGTCCTACAAATGTTTTTGATGGGAAAAAATCCTTTTTCAAAATCTCTCTCTCTTCTCACTCAGCTTTTTCAATAAAACTCTATTGGAATAATAATTGCAGATTATATGGATTGCCGCAGGTCATTGAGAATGAGATTTGTCTTGTGTGTGAGTAAGAAAAAAAATAGAATTATTATTATTATTATAGTAATCTTGAACTACATCTCATGGCTATGTCCTAACAGTGACCATGGAGGTACCCCCAAAAAATGATGAATAGGAAGAGACAAGTTTTTTTACAGGGTATAATCATCTGCATCTATATTTACTGTATAGGCAAAGAGTAGAGTTTTTATGATAAAATGAGCACGTTTAGAATGTTCCATTTGAAATCATTGGAAATGGCTATTGAGCAGGAACTCATTTAAATTTATTGCCTATCTATGCTTGGACTGCGGAATAAAATCTTCTGAATCACTTGGCCAAATTATAACTGAACATATGTGATGACCGTAAGGTAATATACCTCCAGCGGGGAGGTAAAAGCATAGTCGTAGTAGTGCTTTTATCTTATACCGTGTATAATACATATACGAAATGAACCACACAAGGAAAATATAAATTGACATTGTATAATATTCCTTTTACACGTACCTATAGGTACTTATGCAACTTGAAATCTCCATATAAATAAAATACTCGAGATTATTAGGCTTTTGAAGAAGTTGAAACAGATTTGTATAATAAAAATTCAATGTGAAGTTGATTCCGTTGGGGGGGACTACCTATTAAAGTTAATACCTCAAGCTAAATTACTACCTTTTGTGTAATCTGTAGTGGAGTAAAGGAATTGTCATGGAAGAGAAAAAAATAATACTTTTTAGAGTTTAGTGTGTGTGTGTGTGTGTGTGTGTGTGTATGTATACTATGGAGGGAATTGAAAAAAAATCAAGGTGATTTCATCCATTGCATTTATACAGATCCATTTGAGCTCCGAGCTCTCTATCTTATTATTGGTTCCATAAGAAAACGATACTCTTCGAGTCAAATAAATACTACCTAATGGTTACATGGATTTACCTGCTTTGTCCTATATGTACGAATGCTTTTGGAAGAGCTCCAAGCTGAAATACCTCAAGATCCATTGAGATCACATTCCTTTAACTACCAAACCACTATCTCCTTTGAGCACATTCAGGATAACAATATTATTGACTCTCAATCAGCACATGTATCCTCCCGTGAAGATACAATTTACATGTCAATAACAAAAACAATTCTTTTTCATTATCATTCATAGGCTATTCCTACATATACGTTCGACACAACACAAATTATTTTTACTAGTTCTCATTTAAAAACTCAACTCCTGCCATCATCATTCAAAGCAAATCCAAGTTGTAATGGGTGAATTTCTACAGTATTTTTACGTTCTCCTTGTATTTTTGTGCTGGAGCAGGTGGAAAATTTTCATTTCAAACTCTCAAGTTGATTTTGCCTCTCCACCGACCGATGATGCGATCTTGGCAATTCAACTTAAATTATACGTTTCCATTTTGCCCCTTACCATTTTATTCCCTTATCCACGACCCACGACCATCCATGTACATATAGAGGGATTCTTTATTTTATCATAACAAATGACATCAAATCGTTTCACAACTACCGAGACTATACCTTCATTCAAAATTCCATCTTTCCTTCAGCTATTTAAATGTAGGGAGTTATCTATTGGAGTTACCTCAGGGCTTGGAGATTTAAAATCTTTTGAACATTATTAATAATAGCTATGATTGAAATGTATTTAGTAATCTTTACTTTTTATTCCTCTTCTATTAGTATTATAAATAGACTGAGGCGATTCAAGGACACGAGATAAAAATCTTTTGGTTTGAAAAGTTTTTGGATAATTTCCAGCCTTTACATCTTCCTGTTTAGTTTCCTCAGCAAAGGGGTACTTCAAGGCTTGTGATAGTGATAGGAAAAAATCCCTTGTTGTAATGTTAAAAGATGAAAGCCATTGAATGAACCAGCGCTGGTCCAATTAAATTCACGAATTTTACTTATTTATTTATTCAGGACACGGATACCACCGAGCCTTTGGCTCTTCATCACAATAACATCAATGTGCACATTTTTTCCATTAAAAAAACTCACAATCAGTCACCCATCAAATCACTCCCTTAAAAATGTTTAACAAAGAGTATTTATTTAATTAAATCTAAGAATAGTAGCAACGTGAGTACCTATAACTTGTATGGGATCTTTTCCTTTTTAAATTCTTCTACAATTTTTGAAAATAATAATTTTGAATGAAACAAAATATTTTTACATTTTCTCAAAAAAAACAAAAATTTTGATAAAGGTATATCCTCATAATGACGCATGCATGATTCTGCTGATAATGGAACGTTCATAGGAAAGTGGATTGGGATTTGAATGAAGAAGATGATAGATGATTTAGAAAAAATAGACCAAGACGATGGATGGAGAGCTGATTGGAAGTTGTGTAGAATGGATGAGAAGAGCTTGGAAGGAGTCACCTGCTCTCTGCAGGTATATGAGGGCATGTAATATCTTGCTCCTATGAGATAATAGTGGTAAGGGATTGAGTGAAGATTGTTTTGAGAGAGTTGCATCTAGGAAGAAGTCAGATTGAGGAGCCAGAGACGAGAGAGAGAGAGAGAGAGAGAGAAAGAGTGGAGTGAATCCGAACAAGTTTTCATGAGATGAATAGGCGTATAGAGTTGGCTATGGTTTGGTTGTGGCTGGCTCAATTTAGGCCGCTTATTGGAGGTAGGGATGAAGCGAAGGCGCGGCTAAGGTTCTTCTGCTCCGGACTAATCGCCAAATCTTCATCCCACCACCGTCCGTTTACAAAGTACATTGTAGTAGTAGTAGTAGTAGTAGCTTTTTGGGTGGCAGTACTTTTCCAATTCATCCTTATAGAATAACAGCCTTTTACGCACTTTTACACACTAACTCACGCCAACACGAAACCCCAGGCATAGACAAAGGCCAGTAAAGTGTAGCTTTACTCTCTCTCCTCATACACACACACACACAAGACTTATTCTTCGCCTCCTTCTATGTTTTCCTATGTACAAAGATACTCCGTCAATCCTCAAGTACCCAAATAAACTCCCAAACACTAAAGCACACTACAGATGCCTAAATGTTTCTCGTTGGACTACCACAACAGGAACACCACACGAGAGGACTCAGTCCCACGTTGGAATCAAAGTCAGCGACATTCACCCAACTTTTGCCCTGGCACACGCTCCTCTCCTCTTCAAAGCCATTCAATCCTAGTTAACTTCCCAACACAGTCACATTGGTCCTCCTCAAAGTCACCTCAGTCCTACATTTCTATTCTTGTGCTTACAACTTACAACAGCTTTCAACAACAAAAGAGGAAATACACAGCGGGTGATTATTGAAATCATCGGAAGAAACACACTTGTTGAAATTAGTGCTCCCACTTTTTACAATTACTTTTTTCATAAAGTTCACACTCAAAGATTTTTCCTAGGACCATACAATTGTCATGAGGAAGTGCCGGACTTGATGGTAAAATAGAAGAGAGATAATAATAAGCGCAAGTGTAAGAGTTGCAATTAGCGCTTTCATAGTAGCTCCAAAGATAAAAGGATACTAAAGTGAAAAAAACCTTGCTCCTTTTCCATTTCTGAACATTACGAGAGCCTATATAGGTGTACATGAGTGCGGGTAGTAAGCTGGAGAGTGAGTGTCTAAAGCATTGAGAGGAGTTGACTATAGAAAAAAGCGGTGGTGAATGGGATATAAAAGAGGAAAGCCTATGAGAGAAAGAGGGAATAGGTGCGTGTGTGTGTGGATTGCCGGAGCTAAATGTGTGGAATGAGTGAAGAGACTGGATTTTCTTCGGAAATGGAGGCTACCGACGGACTTTCAGAAAAGTCTTACCCCACGAACAATGGACAAGATTCCCCCTCATTAAACTTTTCAATCTCGAGGCTCCTGGGTGCGGGTTCAGGAGCAAATATCACAACAAATAATAATAATAATCATCATCATCACCGTAATAGTAGTAGTAATAATAATGGCTCCAGCCGAATTACCAATAGCCGAGAGCGTCATCCTAGTTATAACAATCATCATCACGCGGATTCAGAAGGTCGGTTAGCGGGTTACCATGATCGGGACACCGACCCCGAGACAGATCATTACAAGGAGAAGGAAAGTGGAGGTGGAGGTCATACTTCGGACTCAGATGCGAGGAATTCGGATTCAGAGATGGAAGAAAGTCACGCTGGAAGTAATAAGAACAGTAGTGAGAGGGATTTGGATCTTGAGAGGGATCGGGACTGTGGTATCACCTCCGACCATCATCATCCCTCCGCCGACCCTCTCAACCCTTTCCCCGTTTTTGGCTATACCTCAATTTTCTTACCCAATTTCCCTTGTCCCCTCACATCCCCACCCAATCATGTCATCCGAGTTCCTGCACACAGACCAATGTCCAATTTCCAAATATTTGGTCAATCCAACCTGGCTCATCATAATCCATTAGACTTGAATGCTGCACCTCTCTTCAGTAATTTTGATCCCAGAAGTTCCCTTCTTCTCAAGGATAGACTCAATGGTGAGTTATTAAGTAAGCTCTATGTCCATTTGTTTATTATTTTTTCTTTTTCCTTTTCACACGCTTTATCACCTTATATTATTCATTTTAATAGTCACCCACAAAACATTTCCACCGATCTTGCATCCGGAACCAGGTTTAGTATTGTCAGTCGTGTGAAAAAATCTCTTCCGTTTAAATAATGGTAATCATTTCTACGTAATTGCAAGCCCTAGGCTGAAGCGTGGTTATAGCCTCATGCAGGTACAACTATAACTTTGAGGCCGAAGCATGTACATAATTGCGTGGAGTAAGTCCTTTGAGATTATTTATAGTAAGCGCAAACGTCTGAAGGGTCATTACGTAACCCTGATTTAAATTCCGATTGTGTCTCCATAGAAAAATCTATGTACAAAGTTAATTCCACGTTTAAAACCTTGTTCTTTAGTACATCTTTAGGCTTTTATCGTAACTTAGGAGGAGGTCATAGTATTTTAATGAAGCCGCAGGAGTTTAGCATTGAGGTAAATTTAGTAAAAGTTGACAGAAAGCTTTTAGGGATTTTTTTTGCATATGAGCATATATGAGGACAAGAATTTGTCAAGTATACATGAATATATGGGAAACCACCCATACTTGAGCATTGTCGTTCATGCTAACAATCCATTCATTAAAGAATCATGAGTGTGCCGGTTTGGTTAATATAAATGAAGCTCGTCAATTTGCCGTATTTGTCCTTTTGGGGAAAGAGTGAGAGAAAAAAAGAAAGAATGCCATCACCTTTGGCTGGGCCCTTGTCATTTGGATGCTAATCACTTGAAAGTAGACGAGTCTGGTGTTAAGTGCATGGATATGACATAGATTACTCCGCCATTGATGAATAAATAAGCCAGTGCATATATTGCCATGTGTGCTCAAGTCATTGAGACTGATAGATGTTGAGGGTGCTGGGGCGGTGTGTTCAATTCACACTTACTTTAGAACAGTTGAGTGTTGAGTGTGCATAGGAATTTGAAAAAGAAAAACTCTCGCTTATTTGCAAAACATATATATAATATTGTCATCAACATTAGACTTAAAAGGGCAAAGAGGTACATAAAATTTTTTCACCCATTATCAACAACAACTTGCGGCAGCCTACGTTTGGACAAACTTGTATTGACCTGCCAATGAGCTTCGTCAACGTATCATTCACCTGCTTGAACTATCCAATTTATTTGTAGCACATATGTTACTATAGCACCTTTACTATTCTATGTAGCATGTATGTATTTTCTGGATGAATTCCAAATCTTTAGAATATTTTTTTTAAACTCCACCACTTCAACTTCAAGTTTCTAGTGTCTTAGGGCGATTTATTCTTAATTGAATGGACATCTTTCCTTGACAAATTAATAAAATTCATTTTTACTTAAAATGAACACTTTTCCCCATTCGACTCCTTTCATAATTAACTCCTGCGTGAGAAAACAATCCCACTAACCGGAAATGTGAAGAAGCCCAATATTAAGCCTTGATTCAAAATTACCCATATTTGGGGCATTTTCCTTGTGCAAATAAGACTCTACATGGCTGGAAGGAAT
This sequence comes from Spatulosminthurus flaviceps, assembly GCA_034693705.1. NCBI lineage: Eukaryota > Metazoa > Arthropoda > Collembola > Symphypleona > Sminthuridae > Spatulosminthurus > Spatulosminthurus flaviceps. The sequence continues at coordinate 37,306 of JAQFXU010000833.1, forward strand.
ATGTGTGAATTTTTACAAAGATTTTCAGCCAAGAGACCCAAAAAGCTAGATGGTAGGAAAATAAGGTCGGAGTAAATAAAAATGTTACCGAGGAATTTTAGGACATTGAAAAAGTTTGACTCCACTTGAGTTGACATTATGTGGCTTGAATTGAGCCTGTACCGAAATAGTTTGTCATGCGGGGAATATTGAAAGGGAAGCAGTTTTTCACGTAACTGGCACCGAGTACTTTGATCCTAGTCATGTATACTTCTCTCTCGGGGCCAAACCGAGGCGGATGACTTGACTTTTGCCATTGCCATAATAAAATATCAATAAGGAAGGTCTCGTGTGTGCTAAGTCCTATGTAATAATCATCATATATATTGCTTCTGCACACACCACACACACACACACACCAACTTCAATAAAAGAGGGATGGCAGAGGGCAGGGGTGGCAGTACTATTTTTTCCTTCTGGGTAATCGGGCCAGAGCTGACAGTAGCATTGTCTAATATAAAGATATATCTCATCCTACACAAGTGTATAAAGGAGGGACCGTTTTGCAAATGCCGAAATCATGAGAATTTAAATAGTCAATTCAAGAAGCTCGAGACAAGTACATCTCTTATGGTGTTAAGGATGCTGGAAAAAACGTATCGGCTGGAAAACACGTATTATCAGTTGTCAAGTCTCGCGCCGACGGTATCATATACTATGTATAACTTACGCACATCCCCACTCACAGTACATATGTCTCAAGGTATATAGTCACAACCACTAAATTATGTATGATCCCAAGAGCTTTCGATGGTTCTTAAATGGAAATCAATCGTTGGAAAACCTTGTGGGAGTTAGCATAAGAGCGTCGCGTACATTTTGTCATGTTCCCGAAAGCCAGCAAAAAGAAGGCCAAAAGTAATTCCCCTATGTTCGCCTCTCTGTTTTTTTTTACTTCTGCCCTTCATATCTCTCGCGCCATGTCAACTATACACATATATGTATATCTCATATATTTTTCCTCTACATATTTTCCTATGTACGCAATTTCCACGAATATAATAGAGCAGCAATTGTACAGCTATAGTAAACTATGTGGAAGTACGAGCTTCACCTTACTGTAGAGGTGCATAGGTTGAAATATGTTCTCCAGTTTACATGATAGCTTTTGGGTGAAGTCATATCTCAGGACAAGGATAGTTGACATAGGTATGTGACAGGGAGATGTGAGAAACAGGAATTGAGCTTATAGTGAGTAGATACATGGACTAGGAACTTCCTTAGTCATGTACATATATGATATGATGCTAAGGCACATCTTTAAAAAATGCTGTTTAGTTACCTTTTAGAAAGATAAATGGATATGCCTCAATGTCATTTGTCATTTTCTCTCTTTCTCGGGACCCCACTCTCTCTCTCTTCATCCCCCTTCAGCATCCCTAGCACTGTCGCGAAGAATAGGACACCCTTATCAGAATCGGACGCCGCCCAAAAGGAAAAAACCCCGTACCTCTTTCACACGTCTCCAAATTGCTGAACTTGAGAAACGTTTTCACAAGCAAAAATATTTGGCCTCGGCAGAGAGAGCCTCACTTGCCAAAGCTTTGAAGATGACTGATGCCCAAGTAAAGACCTGGTTCCAGAATCGTCGCACCAAATGGAGGTCAGTTCATTCAACTTTCTATTTCTCATTCAAATTCCATTTTCAAATAATTTACACAAAAATTACTGTTACCGTCGTCTTCAAAAGTACAGCAGAACACGCACAATTAAATGACATTTTTAGGCAAAAAAACTGACAAAGTAGCGAAATATATTTGATATTTTTATAGTCATAACTATTTTTACACTTGAAACCGTTAAATGGACAAAAGTCTCACAAAAAAACGTCCGGACCAATTCCATTTCAAGCTCTTTTACTTATATGTGAATATATGCAGAAAAATTAGATTCCTCTCTGAAGCAAAGGAGGAAGATATGAAAGAAAGCGTAAACACTCTCTTCGTTATTTCCTTAAGGATATCTTTTTGGACTGTTTTTATGTTGCCGCAAGTAAAG